>JARYHS010013631.1:120783717-120931538 GCA_031002005.1 Vandiemenella viatica | reverse complement strand
ACATTATGACTATCTACCTATGTTCACCTTTGGCACGGATAACAGTGACGACGCGTCTTGCTATGGAAGCAATGAAGCCTTGGTATGTCACTGGAGGGATTTGGAATCACATCTGCACACACGACTTACTTGATTCCTGTGAATTCCGGGGAGAGAGGCGATGAGCTCTGACGCCACGTTCAATCACATTCCGGATGTGTTCAATCGGGTTCAGATCTGGCAAACTGGGGGGCCAGCACATCAAGTGCAACGCGCCACTGTGTTCTTCGAACCACTCCATCACACTCCTGGCCTTGTGACATGGCGCAATATCTTATTGAGAAATGTCACTGCCGTTGGGAAACATGGTTGTCATGAAGGGTTGTACGTGGTCTGCAACCAGTGTACGATACTTATTGGCCATCATGGTGCCTTGCTCGAGCTTCACTGCACCCATGGATGCCCACGAGAATGTTTCCCAGAGCATAATTGAGCCACCGCTTGCTTGTCTCCGTGCCGCAGGACAGGTGTCCAGAAGCTGTTCCCCTGGTAAACGACGAATTTGCACCCTCCCATCTGCATGAAGAAGTAGGTATTGGGATTCATCAGACAGTACAACGCTGTGCCACGGCACCAACGTCCAGTGACGATGGTAACGTGCCCATTTCAGTCGTAGTTGCTGATGTCATGGTGTTAACAATGGCACATTCATGGGTCGTCGGCTACGGAGACTCATCGTTAGAAGTTTTCGGTACATTGTGTGTTCAAACACATTTGTTCTCTGCGTAGTCTGATGTTAGTTCTACCACAATTCGCCGCCTATCCTATTTTACCAGTATGCCTAGCCTACAAAGTCCGACATCTGTAATGAAGGGTGACTGCCCAATCCCTCGACGTTTGGACGCGGTTTCACGTTTGTTTCGCTACTTGTTAAAAACACTCACCACAGCACTCCTTGAACACCCGACAAGTCGTGCAGTTTCCGAAATGTTCGTGCCGAGCCTCCGGGCCATCACAATGTGCCCACGGTCAGACTAAGAGAGATCGCGCTTCTTCCCCATATTAAGCACGGAAAGCACGATCACTGATAATACATCTGTGTCTGACTAGCAGTCATTCCTCGTCAGGTGACGCTGCTATGGTATGTCGATAGTAGGTCGGCAGTCATAATGTTCTGGCTGATTAGTGTATCACTGCCCACAGAGTGACCGCGACTACCTTGCCCATGTTTTGGTTTCTCTGTCACTAGGTATAGTCTCAATAAAAACAAAATTAAATACGCCGTTTTTGAAATCACTTACTTAGTTTTATTATGGACCAGGGAGTTCGGCAATGTTTTATTACTGTCCAAGGGATCCGCCAAAATAATTTACTTGTAAAGAGGTTGCGTATTCGAAAATGTTGAAAAACACTATTCTAGGGTATTGCGGAAAGCCCCATAAAAATCAGAGTCATAGCGGTGGGTACGGGTGACCCTGGGTACATGCCCGGTCCCGTTGTACCTCCACGATCCAGTATGCGGCGCTTCAGAGCACTGAATCACATTGACATGTATATAATTTGTTCTATTTTATCAGTTAATAAGTAATGATAAGTGATATGAGGAGACTGTTTTTAATAACACCTCAAGAAGGAAATGATCACCTGGTTGTACCTGAGAGAGATCATTTTCCAATAATTGATCATTTTCAGAGTCCATTTGACTCAGAATATTTATAATTATAAAACCTATTAGTTTTATTCATTATACGCCCAATAATTTTAACTTTGTCTTATAATCCGAAACACTAGCAAATATCTAATATTCACATACTCAAAGGGAGCTCAACCATTCAGTGAAAGGTCGAAATCGTTGTGTACTTAACATTTTTTCTGAGGATGTTAGAAGTTAGGATGACTGGATAGCCACAATTTCAAATCCTCTAATAAGGCATCGTTTATACAGTTTTTTCAACATTGATATAGGTGAATTTTCAGACAGTTTCCAATTTTCGCCTGAAACTGCTTTTCTGGTACTTGATTTGACAATACTCCATGAAGGAAACTTACGTAGTTCTCATACAGAATGTGGTCTCTTTTGTACTCCCCTCCCCCCTTTTCTATAATGAAAATTAGTTTCTTCCTTATTAATTCAAGAAACTATTTGGACTATTTTTTCTTGCCAGAGAATCATTAAAATTATTGGGAATATAATGAACACGAAACATATTCCCTTTTTATTATTAAAATGTTATTAATCAAATTTTGACACTAGATACTCTTGCAAACGATCAGTTATTGGGAAAAAATCGTTCTCAGGTACAGCAAGAGAAACTTTTTCTTCTTGAGCTGTTGCCAAAACATTCTCCTTATGTCATGAATAATTGTTTAATAGCTGATAAAATAGAACAATCTGTACATGCCACGATAACTTGTTGAAACGCAATTTTACTTTGATTATTGACATACACATGCCGTCCCGATTACTAACTGCACTCTACCCTTTCTGAAACTATTATAGATTTTTACTTTGTACAAATACCATCCAGAATCGTTTTATTTTATTTATGTCAGTAGAGAATAATATGTAGATATTAGATGTTAGAATATAAGCTGAATATTTGATGTAAAAAAGTAGTGATTCTAGATGGAATCGTTGGGTCATGACTATGTAGTACATTTCACTCACGGCCATATAATCATCAGCGATCAGAGGAAATTGCCCAAAAAATTAGTTAGTTCCTTCTGACAACAATTATGTCTCTTTGTGTAGGCTAACGGTCATTTGGGTTTCAGTGGCAATGCAGTCATGAGGATAGTGGATAATTTGCCTAAGCATCGGAACCATAAATTATTTGTTGACAATCTGTTCGAATCATAGAACCTGGTAGTGGAAAATATATGGACAATAAGGCAGTACATATTCTCTGCTGTTACAAAGGTCGATAACCAGTGGCCTGTAGCTGTTGACTATCATGTGAATGTTCCTCGTCCAGCTTTGGTCAAGGAATATATATTTTCTTGGGAGGTGGCGATCTGCTCGTTCAAATATATCATATCAACATCAAGGGCCATAGCTTTATCTGGGAACCTGTTGCATATGATTGATATTACATTTGTCAACGCATGGTTTCTCCATGGAAGACACTGATGTCAGAATAGTAACATCCACGACGCTTGATTTTGTGTATAATATTGAAGCACGTTTTTTAAGACGGAGTGAAGCAAGAAGTAAAGGGCCTTCATCAAACTTACTAAATTTAGAACCATTGGAAAAGAAGAGGGTAGAAAATACAAAATGTTCTATTACCGATGTGTATTATTATGGCACTGGTCACAGGCCAGAACACTTAACTGACAAATAAGATGAGTTTTCACTTTAGCTTTTCTTAATGCGTTACCAGGATCCAATAATGCCAATTGGAATATTTTCAGAATTCGTATCCTGAAATGCATTTTGTGGAAAACTATTTCATTCCCTTGTTTAAATAGACCTAAAATTAATTAAAATCTAAAAAAAAAAAATTGACCTATAAAAATAAATTCGGATCGTTAAGTGTGTAACGTCTACCTTGCGGACGTTTACTTTTGGGTCATACTGTTTTATCATTAGCAAAATTATCAATTGGGAATATCAAAAATCATACTTAATCTTCAGCTAATCACATGAAATATTATTATAATGAATAGGAAAATTGAAAATTGGGTGTACAATTTATTATTGTGAAATTAGTCAAACACGAAGTTTGTTTTTATTCTGAGGTTAACAATTACATATCATTGAATGTCAAACAGTTAGAGCAAAATCTCAGGGTCATTGCAAAATCTCAGGGTCATTACTGGGTGGAACGATTGCATGAGCTTCCGTCCGGGTCGTAGCTTTTACCATTGTTCACAGCCCAGGTCAGCGACCAGGTAAGACCCGCAGCCACATGAGGTCTTCCTAGCTTCCTCGAACGCACCGCGTGAATGGCAGTGTCCCCAGCTGCCGACTCGTATCCGCGAAATACTCGGCTGTACTCGATGAAGATCAGAACCAGATGTCTCGTCGTCCGTTCTTCTCCTCCGAGCAAGACTCTGTACTTGTCGTAATGCGATGTCGGGTCCGGCTCTTGGCGAATCACCGCAATCCGCGCCAAAGGAACAGCGTCACATTGGCCCCAGAACAGACAAGAAAAAAACAACACGGCAATAAATTGAGGCGGCTTCTCTATTGGCTGGATCGTCTTCCCCTACTCTCATAAAGCACTCATTTACTAGGAAACGTCCCTAAGGTTTATTTTTGCTAGTCTGCGCCAGTTTTCGGCGGGAACTTTCCGAAACGTGCGAAAATAGAAAGCGGGTCTCAGTTATTTATGGGGGTTATAAATCCGCTTTATGTCCAGGTATGAGTGGGACGTTGTCAGCACCCCCCAAGGTGCGTGTAAATCTGGACGCTTTAGTTCCGTCACGTTTCTGTTCGTTGACACGACGCACCGGCAATATTCACACACACCGTGGGATCACTTAGTGCCTAATGGCACTGTACCTTTTAATTCATTACAACTACCCCATCGCCCGTACAATTGAAAATTATTCTATGGGATAATTTTCAATTCAGTTTTTCACTATAACTTCACTTATTTCTGGTCATTGGGTTAATGTTCCTTGTGAGTGAGATTAGTTCGTTCTAATATTCTCTAACTGTTTGTGATCTTTGTTAATAGTACATTACCAAACTTCTTAAATATACCCATCTTCAGTTCCCTATTTTAATACAACATGTGATAGCTTTGTACTTCACGAATTACTCTTGTGCCCTACTTGATTCCTCAGTGAACTCGCGAGACAATCCAGCATGTCTTATAACTACATATTACATATCTTATGAGTAGCATGTGACATATAGTCATTCTCTATACAACTAAATTTAAATCTTTCTTAGATTGCCCTTTTTTTAAAAAAATATTCAATTAAAATAAAATTACATCATTTTATTATTATAATATGCAAAATTATTTTATTATCTATCATTTTTTTAACAATTATTCTTATAATTACTTATTAATTCACTTTTTCATCACAAAAGTATCCTAACAGTTATATTTGTCAAATCAATACATGACATGAACTAGCATTTTAAATACTACCATTTTAAATCCTAATGCTTGTAATTAATTACAAAATTTTATTACAGCCTCCCTTTTTTAACAACCTCTGTTGAAATAATTTCCCAGACTGGTATCTTTTTCCAATTATTTAATATAAATACAGATTTTATTGAATGTTTTCCATAACATCAGAGGCATTAACAGCGTCTCTGGTCATATTTGGCTGGCCAGCTGACTGGAGTAAACAAACCCCCCCTGCGATCGCTTTCACTTTCTAAGGCTAGCAGGTAGCAGAGACACTGGTTCTCGACAGCGCGACGGGTCGTTTCCCTTTGTGGTTTTTGGACAAAAGATTACAGTTGCCTGCCTTTCGTTCCCGGTTATATTCGCTAAGTTTGACTTATTCACTTTAGCGTTCTTATTTTTAAAGGTTAGCTTCCGAACCTCCCTAGCTGCTGGGTTGACTACCATCGTTAATTACATAATACTTCCTAAGATTCCGCGCATTATGTATACCGACATTTTTGTCACCTCCTTCGAGGACATACGCATTCGCGCCCAAATCTTTCCGGATGGTAAAAGGCCCGATATACAAGTGGAAAAACTTGGAAATTTGTTTCTTTGCAGCATCCGAAGGCCTCACACATTTTAAGAGGACTTGCTCTCCAACATTATATTTCCGTACGTTCCCGCGGTCCGCACGTTCTTCCGCCTTGTGGCTTTTCTCGAGCAGAAACTCCTTCACTTCTTCTTGCCTCAGTCGCCAGTCCACAGGCATATCATTCTCGGGAGGTTTCACAATTTTCCCCGCTAGCGTTTCTAATTTCTTTTTGAAATGCATTTCAAATGGTCTGCAGTTCGTAGAGCAATGTACTGCCCCATTAAAATATTCTTCGATCTGGGGAAGGTGTATCACCCACGAGGCGTGATTTTCACTTACCAATACTCGAAAATATACCCCTAATTGTCTCATGAGTCGTTCACTCAAATTTCCTTGAGGATTTCGAACAGAGCTTCTAATGGCCTTAATTCCCGCCGCTCGCAAGCCTTCTGACCAACGTTTCGTGCTAAAGATTGTGGCATTGTCTGTCAAAAGTTTTTCGGGAGCACCACATTCAGGAATGTATCTTTTTAAAACAAGGTCCAGGCATATTTTAGTGGAGGTCTTCGAAGTCGCATATAATTTTACAAATTTTGAGAACGCGTCCACGATGACCAAGATGTACTGTTTCGCATACAATCCCTTCGGCATGGGCCCAAAGAAATCCATACATGCCAACTGCCCCGGCCTCTCAGTAATCACAGGGTGGTATTCCCCGACATACTTTATATTTGGGTGTTTCACCCGTTGGCATATGTCGCACTCTCTACTGAAGCGATCAATCGCTTTTCTCAATCCTGATCCATACCATTCTTGGCTCATAGTTTTGTATGTTCTTAACGCTCCGGCATGGCCATAATTCTTATGATAAAGACTGATAATCTTCATCAGGAGTTGCTTAGGTAACCATATTTTCCAGTCCTCGCCTGCATTCTCCCGGCGGAAACAGATGTCGTCTTTCATCGTGCACCTCATGGCAGTGTTTCGCACTCTGAGGTCTTCTCCACCAGATCCATCTTGCAAAAATCTTCGTACCTTACTAATATCTTCTTGCTTCTGCTGTTCCGTCACTATTTGCTGTCTTATTTCCTGCCTGTCTATCCCTCAAATTTCCTTATGGCTGTCATAAATACCTCCCCTTTATCGGGAACGGTCTCTTGATTCTGTTGGTCACCTATTGCATGGCGACTCAGCCAATCTGCTACTTTGTTATCTGTTCCTTTGCAATGTTCAATTTGTAGATCATACTCTTGTAAATGCATTGCCCATCTAGTAATTCGTGCTGATGTGAACTTGGCATTTTTTAGAAATGTTAGGGCTTGATGATCTGTTCGTAATATTGTTTTCCTGCCCAGGATATATGGTCTGAATTTAGTGACAGCGAAATAAAGTGCCAAGCATTCAAGATCCGTGACATGGTATCTCGTTTCTGCGTCTTTTAAGGATCTACTTGCCATAGCTACAACTTCAAATTATTTTGGGCATCTAGTTGCTGTAGGCACGCTCCAATCCCACGAACGGAAGCATCGCAGTTTAATATAAACGTTTTTGTGAAATCTGGATGCGAAATACATACATGATTCCGAAAGGCCTTCTTAATATTGTGGAGAGCCGTATCCTGCGCCTCTCCCCACTCCCAGCGTACTCCTCCTTTTAACAATTTATAGAGCGGATAGAATATTTCCGAAAAATTCTGTATATGTGACCGATAGTAGGAGCACATGCCGACAAACTGTCTGACCTCCTTCAACTTTGACGGAGGTGCAAAGTTGACAATCTCCTGTATTTTATCTTCGGCCGGTCGTACTCCTGTGGGCGTTATCATGAAGCCCAAATATCGGACCTCCTTACTACATATTACCGCCTTATCCGGTCTTAAAGTTATTCCATTCTCGGCCATTACTTTGAATACTATTTCTAGATGTCTAATATGCTCCTCAAATGATTCTGACGCAATTAGTAAGTCATCGACGTACGTTGTGCAAAATTGTCTCATTTCGGGTGTAATTATAGAGTTCATCACTCTAATAAATGCGCTACTTGCATGTTTCAGGCCAAAAGGGATTCTTTGAAAACAATACTGGCGTCCTTCGAACAGGAAGGCGGTATAGGGACGACAGCTTTCGTCAAGTTCCACCTGATTAAATCCTGCCGTTACATCCAGCGACGACAACCATCTTTTACCATAAAATCGAGAAATTATGTCTTGGACACATTCCGGCCGCTCGCCATCTGCTTCTAGCCTTTCGTTTAATGCACGGGCATCTAAGCATATCCTTGCCGAACCGTCCTTTTTTGTCACTATAGCAATCGGGTTTACATGAGGTGACGGTTCGCGCGCAATCACGCCAGCTTCTTCCAGTGCCTTGATCGCTTCACTTGCGGCCTCACGATGTTTGTAAGGCACGGGGTATACGACTGACCGTAATGGCGATGTATCGCTGACTCGGAACTTGTGAACTTTCCCTTTAACCTTGCCTGGGCGAAATGAAAATGTTTTTAGATTACTTAACAAAAGCTCCTTCACTTTCCTCGCGCTGTCTTGCATTAAGTAACTTGTTCTCGTTAATTGCTCCGCATAGTGCGTCTACAATAATGTTACGTTCGTCAGACATCGCCGACAAGCATGCCATAAGCGAGTCACAGTGATTAGCATTCGGGTTATTTTTCTTTTCTGCCTCCTGCGGGGAACTCCGTAAACAGCGGATGGCACACTCTGGTTGTGTTTTCTCCCAATAAACTGGTTCGGAAAACAAGCCCTCAACTGACTTTTCCCTCCAATTCATGATAACATTTTTCTCTGTCATCGTTTCATTTCCTATAATCACATCTGTCGACAAACCCGATACTATCACTGCAATCACCTCTATTTCTTGCTCGCCCACTTTCACATTTAGTATGGCTTGTTTATTCACTTTCCTTTCCTTCGCTCCGAAGGCAGGGACTAAAGGTAATCTTGCTTGCATCAGTGATCTTTAATTCTCGTTCTCCCATTCGCAATCTGCGGACAAACTGTTCCGCCACGGCGTCCACGTCACTTCCAGAGTCCAATAGAACGTTACAATATACATCATGTACATAAGCTTGAAGGCACGGACGCCTCGCGAGTGGCTTAGTTATTCCCTGTTCCAAGTTGTCCTCATTTCTCGCCATCTCCGGTCCTCCTGATCGCCAGTACCGGAGGTTCATAACCGCCTTCTGTGCGCGGTTATTTCTGTGATGCGCTCCCTGTAGTCACATCGCCCCTGGTGGCGACGGTTGATTTTCGTTTTGTCTCTTCTTATCTTCAGCATTTGGTTGTTTTGTATCTTCTGTGGTCTGCATCAAGGCGTTGCAATTTGCTTCTCTTTTTTGGTACGGTTGCTCAGCCCTGTAGCCATTCCCGTGCGACCGTTGATACTGCTGCCCCTGCTCTCGCGGCCGGTTTTCATTTCTACCCGGTTTCCCATTCCATCCTCCGTTTTTTCCACCATGTTTATTGTGAAATTCTCCTTTGTACCCGGGAGATAGTCTGTTTGCGTTGCTGTCTCCACTCTCCACGGCCCGAAGCGTAGCGTCAAACTGCGCTAAGTTTTTAATAACTGCTGGGTTCAACATATTTTGGACAAACTGGGGGAAATGCAACCGTAACACTCCACATAATTCGATTTCCTCGGGCACATGATCCAACGATCTTGCCATTGCCACCATTCTCATTGCATAGGATGACATAGATTCCTGCCCGTTTGTCGAATATCGGCCATGGTACAATTGTAACCGTAACCGAGTCTGTGCCATGGTATCCCAGAACGTACCTAAGAACAGTTCTCTGAATGTGGTGTATGGCGTTTCATCCGTACATGTCACAGATAACCAGGGCAATTCTTCTTCGCCGAAAGTACTCTGGATTACTAATAATTTCATGCTCTCCGGGACTCCCTTTATTTTGAAGTAGTTCTCCAGTTTTCCGGAGATATTCTTTCGGATTTGTTCCAAGGCGCACACTAAAGTGAGGGAGAGGAATTTCCACCGCACTGTAGCTCGTCTGAATCCTCGGCGCCTCTATGGTGCGATTACTTAAAGCGGTAACCTCTTCCTGGATGCTACGCACATCTTCTCTGAGGGAAGAATAATTTTTCTTGCATTCCCCAATTGCCTTTTCCATATCCCGTTTCCGTTTTTCACACTGTATCCGTATTCCTGTCGACCTCGGCTTGAATTTTACTCATTTGCGTTTCGATCGCTATCGCCCGTTCTTCTGTGCTATTGGTCAAGTCCCCTAATTTTTTGTTTGTTTCACACAAGTTCTCTTCAATGCCTTTGCTGATCTTTTCCAGCCTTTCTTGTCCTTTGATTCTTGCTTGTGATTCCATCTTGAGAATCTTTACTTCACTCATTACAGAGGATTGTAATGTCTCGACCCGGCCATTAACCATTTCCGATACTTCTTTCCGCAAATCTCCTTTAAATTGTTCCATTATTTCAACCTGTTTATTCCCGAAATCATCCAGCTTTGTGTCAATTTTTTCATTTATTTCGTTCATTTGCTCTTTGGATTTTTCTTGCTGGTCGCTAAGAGCAGTAAGTTTTTCATTCATTTCCGCTCTATGGGCCGCAAACGTTTCATTCATTTCCGCTGTGGATTTTTCATGCTGGTCGCTAATAGCAGTAAACTTTTCGTTCATTTGGGCAGTGACGTTTTCATTCACTCCCGTTATTTGGGCAGTAAACGTTTCGTTCATTTCCGCTCTATGGGCCGCAAACGTTTCATTTATTTCCGCTCTTTGGGCAATAAATTTTTCGTTCATTTCCTCTTTGGATTTTTCCTGCTGGTCGCTAATGTGTTGTAATATCCCCAAAATCTGGGAAATACCTAAATCATTTAGCGGAGGCGCTAGAATTACGTCCTGCTTGCTTTGCAATGGGTTCACTGTTTCGTCCTGGGAATCACTGATGGGAGCGCAAACTATACTACCCGCTTCACTAGGAGTTTGTTCAAAATTCACGATCGCGGAGTTATCTATCAAATTCGCGTTATTTCCTTCCATCGCTACGTCAAGATATCCTAACTCCGTTTGATTCAAACTTTGTGCCATTTTAATAAACTTTCCACTCCGGAGCAGCATTCAATTCAACTTTTAGCAATCGCATTTGAAAGCAGTGTTAATTTAGAGAATCGTTTACGCCATAAAAGTTAGTCAAACCTCCCTTTAAATTATCTTTACGGCCCCCCGTAATTCAATCTCCACGAACACTCCGCGAATACTACAAGGAAAATAAAATAGACAACTTGAACAAGCAACTGGATCATCAGAATCAATAGAAATTTCGATCACACAACGGTATCAAAGAAAATGAACTGAGACCAGCCTCCGCATATCCCCACAAGACATTAAAAATTCAATCACTGAACTTACCTTTGCGCATATAAATCACGTATTAATAGTCCTTGAATTTGTTTAAAAAAACAATTAGAAAAAATTTCAGCATAACGCGAGATCTTAGTGATCATATGGAAAGAAATCAAACCAAAAATAGATGTCAGCCCGCTTTAATTTTAAAATCAACCATCAACTTAAAAACACATACGTGCAGTAACACTTCTCGTGACATATGATTTCCAGCAAACGTAATTTTACTCCCGATACCACAGGTAAATCACAATCAACGTCAGCACACATAAAACACGAATAAGCAAGATACGAAAAAGATAAAAAGTAATAGCCGTCCCAGAAGACATTCAAAAATCAAACATGCCATTTTTCAACGCTGAATCGACGAAACAATATTACCATTAAACACCAGTCTCGAGAAATCGTCTCAATAGATCCATTACCATTTATTAGCAAAATTCGACAAAACCAAAACAATCGAAAGAAAACCAAAATCATATTTCAACAACACAACAACATATCGAATGAAAGACAATCATCACATCATATTTTCACCATTGACAAACAAAACAATTTTTCAACGTCGATTTGAACATGTATCAACACAATACATCATATAGTATGATTTTCAAACTGCATCCATATCCGTTGCAGGACTAAAATAAAATAATTCACATGGCATAGCATTATAAGATTTGAGATATCATATTAAATAAAGCTCTCTGCTCGTTCACTGGTTCATCTGGTTCCTCACTGAAATAATGATTAAACATTTGATAGTAAAAATAATAGACTGAAAACTGTTGCAATCGTTCTATCTTCGAAAGCTCCACGTTTAGGGTGCCATGTTGTTACGTCTACCTCGCGGACGTTTACTTTTGGGTCATACTGTTTTATCATTAGCAAAATTATCAATTTGGAATATCAAAAATCATACTTAATCTTCAGCTAATCACATGAAATATTATTATAATGAATAGGAAAATTGAAAATTGGGTGTACAATTTATTATTGTGAAATTAGTCAAACACGAAGTTTGTTTTTATTCTGAGGTTAACAATTGCATATCATTGAATGTCAAACAGTTAGAGCAAAATCTCAGGGTCATTGCAAAATCTCAGGGTCATTACTGGGTGGAACGATTGCATGAGCTTCCGTCCGGGCCGTAGCTTTTACCATTGTTCACAGCCCAGGTCAGCGACCAGGTAAGACCAGCGCCACATGCGGTCTTTCAGCTTCCTCGAACGCACCGCGTGATGGCAGCGTCCCCAGCTGCCGACTCGTACTCCGCGAAAATCACTTCGGCCGTACTAGATGAAGATCTGCACCAGAATGTCTCGTCGTCCGTTCTTCTCCTCCGAGCAAGACTCTGTACTTGTCGTAATGCGATGTCGGGTCCGGCTCTTGGCGAATCACCGCAATCCGCGCCAAAGGAACAGCGTCACATTGGCCCCAGAACAGACAAGAAAAAACACCAACACGGCAATAAATTGAGGCGGCTTCTCTATTGGCTGGATCGTCTTCCCCTACTCTCATAAAGCACTCATTTACTAGGAAACGTCCCTAAGGTTTATTTTTGCTAGTCGGCGGGAACTTTCCGAAACGTGCGAAAATAGAAAGCGGGTCTCAGTTATTTATGGGGGTTATAAATCTGCTTTATGTCCACGTTGAGTGGGACGTTGTCAGCACCCCCCAAGGTGCGTGTAAATCTGGACGCTTTAGTTCCGTCACGTTTCTGTTCGTTGACACGACGCACCGGCAATATTCACACACACCGTGGGATCACTTAGTGCCTAATGGCACTGTACCTTTTAATTCATTACAAACTGCTCGCAGTCTCGAAAATAATTCGAATATAATCGGCAAGGATGATAGAGTTCCCTTAAATAACTACAGTCACTCATTCATTAAGGCTACACAAAAATTTATTTAGCTGCAGTGTAATATGGGCGATGAGGATCCTCATTATGATCGACTCTGAACCAAGCGTTGTATGTTATAGTCAACATAGAACGACATGTGTCTATACTGTTGTGGATACTGCATTTTGGTTCATATTTCAGGAAGCAGTCATTAAGTATCCGTGTCAGCTGCCAGGTGGACAGTCTCTTTGTGATGACGATCGTGGCTGCTGGAGGAACACGCATGGACTCAACGGTTCCGTCTTCACCGCAACTGAGATCTCGGTCAGTAAATACAAAAGCCTTCTCATTGCTACCGTATCTGAAAGAGCCAGGTCCACATCCCCTTGTGGACTTTAAAATGTCTGTTTTAAGGTTTTAATACATTAAAGGAGGGTGTAAAGGTACTGTCTACTTTTACTCTAAGTAAAAACACCTAAATGCGATAACGCTATCTTTTTTTCTTAAGGTTTTCTGTACTAAATTTTAGAGGTATTTCCATCGGTTCTATCTCAGAGTGGTAATTAGCTTTATTTGATATGTTATTTAGAGCGACCACGAGTGAAATGATTAAGGTACGAGTTTTGCAGCATCGCATAATTTATGTTTTGTTACTTCTTGGGGAAGAAAGTTCACGTATAGCAAAGCTAGATTGCTCGTTGTTCTAAGCAAGTAGAAGGCAGTCTTCAAGAAGATCTCGTAGAGTGAAATTTAAAGCGTAGGCTGTGGAAGGCTTCGAAACAGTTCACATTTAAAGTTTCACCATTTAATTAGCATTATTGGCCATATTAAGCAATAATGATCGTTTAAAATCAGTCAACATAATCTGGCAGACCCTAACTGAAACAAATTTATGGGCGAGATCTCAAAGGAATTTAAAATAAAACCCGGTGTCAGGTAGGGAGATGGGCTTTCCAATTGTGTTCTGAAGAGAGTAATAATGTATGGGAAGAGAAACTCAAGGAAAGGGGACTTCATGAGATAAGATTAGGTTCGAAGCACAAAGGTGTTGGTGTAAACGGTTTGGCTTTCGCTGATGACATAGCAGTTCTCTAGGGAAGTGTAGAAACCGTGCTCGAACAAAATTAACCTTTCGAAAGAAATAGCAGTCGGAATTCAGGTTTCTTTTTAGAAGACAAAATTCATGACCAACATTAGGGATTCACCACAATACTAAACACAGAGTATGAGTTGGTAAATACATTTAAATATCTAGGTGAAGTAATTCAGATTAATGGGCTTGATAAGGAAGCAAACAGATCAAGAGCAATACTAAATGGCAATACAATAGCGTACTAAATGGCTTAAGATATATACAATAAAAAGAATCTCTGAAGGAAAATTAAAATTAAACACTACAACACAGTAGTCAAACCAGAAGGTCTCTACGCCTCAGAATGTTTTTTCTCCATGGGTGCCGGTAGGATAACTTTAAAGGAAGTGTATCTGTTTTTTTTATATATATATATATACATTGTATATAATACTTATTAACTAAGAATACTGAATTTATTGACAAGGAGTTGAACAAATTTGGACAACAACCTAGGCGCCTTAAGTTATTATTAAAACAGTGAATTTGATAATAAAATTTTTGTTTCTTAATTTTTTTCTGTGTTTTTTCTTTCATAGTAGCGGGGTACAAGTGCATCCCCTTGCACACCCCTCCCGGCGCCCATGTTTTTCTCTATGAAAACTGGATAAATAGAAGAGATAAAGATAAGGGAAAGGAAAATCTTGAGAAAAATTTGAGGAAATTGAAAAAGAGGTGTTTAGGCACCGGAGTAATAAAGATCTATGCAAAGAAGAAGAAACTGAAAGGATGTCGGACACGATCAGAAAGAGGAGATTCAGTTTTTTGGTCACATAATGAGAATGGATAATAGCAGACTTACAAAAAGAATTTTCAATCATGTTTACAAGAGTAAGAAGGGCAACCAGTGGATCCAAGGAGTAAAGAGATATATGATTGAGATCGGAATAACAGAAGATATAATACAAGTTAGAGAAAATTTCAGGAGATTGATCCAAAATTTCAAGGGTTTCTGGGAGAAGGAGAAATGTAATAACATAAGGACCGAAGAAAGGAGGAAACAGCAAAATAAACGGATGAAGAACTCTTGGCAGTCAAGAAAAGAAGCATCGAAATTAATGTACGCGATTACTTTTCGTGGTGTTTAGATGGCTGAAATCGAAGAGAAGAAGAAGTGACAGATTTAATGTAAGAGAGGACATTCTCTTAGAGCTGTGACTCTCGCATTGTGTCTATCATAGATCAGTGTTTCTCAACCTGTGGTACGGGAAGATGGTTCACTATGTCCGCTGGCAGAATAATGTAAATTTAGATACGGTATTCGTACTGAATACAGCTATAAGCGTGTATAAAGTATAAGTCCAATTTTTTAAAACCGAGAAATATTTCGATCATCAGGCAAAATTCTGGCATTTTCAGGAAGAGGGTAGGACAATATTGTTTCTAAAATAATTTCTTAATTTCCAGTTGGCATAAAAAAAAGAGCGCCGTTCATGTAAGGATTAAGTAAATGACCGTTTTATAAAGGTCCTGTAGGAGATGCAATTAACCGCTGTCTATGATAGGGTTTGTAAAAGAGTGGTGAAGTGAACAAAAATAATTAGTGTTTTATTATATTATTTTTGTACATGACGAGTGGTGATATAGTGAAGGATCCGGCCCATATTAACATTATTACTCACTTGGTTACTAAATATTAAGAGTCTGGTCAATATGCAGTTAACTTTTAATAGTTTACTTCCAGATTCATAACTGTGTTTCCATAGGAATTCAGAATATGTTTATAGATTTATTACGTTTTAATGGTACAATAAAATATGTCCCAGATGTTAATAATATACATACAGGTAAAACGTTAGGCCAATATAAATTACGGGACCCCAGCATTATTTGTGACAATTTACTGGTCCTCGGGTTGAAAAAGGTTGAGAAACGCTGTCATAGACCAAATAATGCCTAGGACATACAACACTTCCTTTATGTAACAGTTCCCTTTCTGCAAATCTTCTTTATATATAAAAATTAGCCTCCGTTCGTTTATGCTCACAAAACTCGAAAAATAGTTGGTCGATTGACTTGAAATTTTTGGAGAATGTGGTCAAGGGGGCACGAAGAAGGATTTAAAAAGAAACAAAAATGAAAAACCACTCCATCCCCACTTTATACCCCTTAATTTTTACACAAAGCCACATATTTAATCCAATTTCGATGGAACACGTATCTTCTTCATTTTATTTTATTTTATTTATTTATTTATTTTTTAACAGGAAAATACTGTTAACATTTAGTTTGCAAAAACCAAAACCCAATCTCCCTTTTTATCCCCATAATTTTTGACAATGTTCTTTATACAAGACTCACAGTTGTTATCCGATATCGATGGAACTTTGCACACTATACCTTTAAACAAACAAAAAAATACTGCCTACATTTGGTTTTCAGAAATTCAACCCATTTCCCTCTTTCCACCCCCTTAATTTTTGTTAATGCTCTTTATACAAAGCTACAATTCATATCCGATGTTGACGGAACTTTGCACATGAATACTTTGAAGCAAACAGAAAAATACTGTCTATATTTGGTTTGCAAAACTCCAACCCCTTTCCACACCCTTATATTTTGTTAATGTTCTTTGTACATACCCACAGTTTTTATTCGATATCCATGGAACTTTGCACACATATGCTTTAAAACTACGAGTATCAGAAAAATACTGACTACATATGGTTTTCAGAAACCCAACCCCTCTCCCTCTTTCCACTCCCTTAATTTTTGCTAGTATTTTTCGTATAAAGCCACAGGATCTATTAAATTTTCAAGGAACTTTGCACAAGCATACTTTAAAACAAAAAGAAAAATATATCAACATTTGGTGTAGAAAAACCTTTCTCCCTTTCCACCCCTTAAATTTTGTCATTGATTAACTAACAATTGAAAAGTTTCATAAGACTTAAGCCAGAACCTTTACACGCTATGTACATTATACATACCCATAGTTTTTATCCGATATCTATGGAACTTTGCACACGTTTTCTTTACAACAAAGAGAAAAATACTGTCAAGGTTGGTTTGCATAAAACCCTTTACACCCATCCCTCTTTTTCTTAATTTCCAATGTTGTTTATAGAAACCCACAGATTTTATCTGATTCCGATGGAACTTTGCACATGTATACTTTAAACAAAGAGTAAAATACTGTACCTAAGGTTTACAGAAACCAACCCTACTTAAAACAAAATTTACATTCGAAATAATTCAGTTTTTTGCGAATATCCTAAAAACGGTAGAGTAATCGACCAAAGTGAATAGCGATATCCGGAGAACCCCTAACATTTCTTGCCAAACGGCACTGGACCGATTCCGATCAAACAATTGCTGACCAACAACGTGGATTTTTTTAAAAAAAAGAAAAAGATTTTATGCGAAAAAATATTTTTTCTTCCTTTGCTTTCATTCCACAGCATATCCACGGCAAGCAAAGCCGGGTATTATATTGAGCGATGTTTCCTCGGTGAATCTATGTACGCTAGAATACTTTTCTTTACTTCCCTATTCATTTCGTAGCAGACAGCCACAGCGAAGGGTGGCCGGATATAGCTAGTAATGTATAATGGTAGTATATCAAATGAAATAATAAAAAGAATGAATCAAAATAAATACTCTGCATGAAAAATTACTCGAAGTTCCAACCTCGATTCGTGCGTACTGTTCTCGGCCCTCATTCTCTTAGCAGATTGAACCAATAGATTCTCTAACTTTAGGTCGAAAATATTAGATCTCCCTCGTAGTTATAAAAAGGCACCACGTTCTGTGAAAGTATATATCGACTGTAAAGTAACCCAAACCCAACGGTAAAGACTTTACTGACAGCTTCTCAAAAGTAAGGGAAGGTGAAGTAATATGGGTTGACATGATAAGCTGGAACCGATTGTAAATAGAACTTCAATTAATGTTTCGATAAGTTTTGATAAGCCACTAACAGTATCCATAGGAACTTCTTTACCGAGTGTGGTGGGGGAGCGGTTAGCGCTCTGGCCTCTGCCGAATTCCTACCCGTTCCCCACTCCCATCCCGCCTCTAATGACCTCCACGTCGACGAGGTGCAAAGCCATAAATAAAGAAAAAAGGAACTTCTTTAGTGTGTGAGTGAAATGACTGCGTCAATACACTTTAAAATCCAGTAATACTTATTGGACTGTACCGTACTGTGTGAAAAGAAACTAACAGCAATGAATAAGAAAAAGGGGAAAGATAGTCGAAAAAAGTAACAGCAAGTTCATTCCGATACTGACAAGAAAGGTGCAAGTGTACCTTTGCATTTACAGCCTATATTTCGGAACAATGTGTGTTATGGCGTATTCGATGATGTATGTTCATTTTTTCCAAAAGCGGAAAATATTCCCTATTTCGTCCTAATGTTGGAGTCAAACAGAGAAAAAGAAGTATTTTTTTGTATATAATTATTACATTAAAAACAATTTACAGATATTATTTGATTATTTCGTTCTAGAACCATGTGCTTAGCTCATAGTTGTATAATTTTTAACACTGAAAGCTATTGACTTATAAGCGATTGTAAATGGATGCCTAAATTTCTTTAGCATGTTGTTACGAATTATGGAATGTGTCCTACTGCAGATTCACAATAATGGCATTTCAATTTCGTTTGCAGCTAACAGCAGACGAAGCAGAGGAATACAACAAAGAATACCCTACTAGGAAAAATTTTCAAATCGATTCGTGGAGGATCATAAAGGATGTATTAAATGTAAAGTAAGTACAACAATTACATCCTTATTAAAGTCTAGATTAAAAAATAAAGAAAGAAATAATATAACAGATAGCTATGTTCTACCGTGGTGTTTTAAGAATTAATACATATTTTACATTTAAAGATGCTAAATAGTACCGAAAATAGAATAAATTCAAAACGCTTCCGAGGGTCAGATTCCACGTTAAACTATAAGTCCCCTATACCAACACCAGATATACAGAATGTGTAAGGGGAAAAGGAGCTCATAATAAATTTGTCTGATGGAAAGGAAATATCACTTTAATTGTCTTTATCGCAAATAGCAAAAGATTCATTTATTAGGATTATATGGCTAGTAATTGATGACTAGTTTATCTTCATACGAATAAGAACTGAATATAACGTCGAAACTTTGCAAAGTTGTTCGGAAGTTAGTGACATTTTTCAAACACTTTACCTTCTATTTGGATAAATGCGAAATAGTACATGCTAAACTATTAACCCAGGATATTTTGAGGCAAAAAGGTAAAAAAGTAGGTACAGCACAAAAGAAAAGAAATTACTGCAACATTTTTCTCGCACTCTGATGAGAACTAATGCCCGCCATGCTGACGAATAAAACCAAGCGCCCAGGCAATATGCGTGGTGCTGCCTGTACCAAGTAGGATTACCTCGACAGGAGCAGATTAAGTAGCCAGTAAAATCCCTTCATTACAACAATACGAGCCTTTACCTCCTTCGTGTTTTGTTACATTTCGATCCATCTCGATTTCTTTGCATTTGTGCTGTCTATTCATGAGTACCAGTACATATATATAAAACGGTGCATGGGACTGAAATTCTTTGATTTAGATATTTTTCTTAAAATTTTGTTGATATTTAGCATACTTAACATTTCATGATATATATATATTTTTTTTTAACTGCTTAACGTCTCTAAACAGGGAGGTCTTTAGAGACGGGAAAGGATGGGGGGGCAAGGAATGCGTGGAATTCGGCCATGGCCTTTTTGAAGGAAGGATCCCGGCATTTGCCTGGAGTGATTTGGGAAACCATGGAAAACCCAAATCTGGATCCCGGACGAGGATTCGAACGGGCGTCCTCCCGAATGCGAGGCCAGAACGCTAACCGTTACACCACCACGAGGATTTTTTTTTTTTTTAATTTCATTTCTCCTAGCTGAAGGCTAGGAGGCGGGCTGCTGCAGGGTATCGGCGACCCTTTACAGCCTACTAAACTACGGGGAGGGAAGGGAGATGGAAGTCGGCCGTGACCTTGTAGGGAACCATACCAGCATTCGCCTTGAGTGACTGGGGAAAACCTCGGAAAACCCCAGTCAGGATGGCCGAACGGGATTTGACCCCCGTCCTCCCGAATGGTAGGTAGTTGAGCAAATATGCTCTCCTCCCACCTCAGTGAATCTACTAGTGCAACATTAAGCAATAATTAAAGAGCATTCATTTAACTGGAACTACATTATACAAGATGTCACAGTCCAATCTAGTCAACCTGGTAATAGAGATAAAAGATCTAAATACAAAATTTGACAGAGGCTCCTGAAGATAGTGGTGGTATATATCACTGAAAAATATGTTATTCCTCTATTTGACGAGTTTTTAACATCTGTAGCTCACATTATTTATTGTTCGCGTGGCTGAGCAACTAATGTAATACATATAAATATATACAACGACAAGAACGACACATGATGGAGTAGAAAAAAGTTGTCCCTAGAGTAAAATTTTACAAAATTTGATATTCGCTTTTGGCTCAGCGAAGCACATAACATGTACAAAACTGAAGACTAAAACTTATTTTATTTACAAACTGGTTCCCTATGGCAGTCAATTACTGTAGCAGAAGTGGTGTAGAATATGAGAAAAGCAAGAAGTTTAGCTAACGAACTGGCGCAGTGCGTTAATGAGAGTGAAAGGAATTGATTGAGTTTAGCTCACAGATTTATTTTTTTTCCGTAGACTGAAGTTCGTCCCAATGGACGACGGTGGATTGGGAAGCGGCGACCCGAACGGGTCAGGCCTCTTCGGTCAGCTGCGGCGGGGAGACGTGGACATCGTCATCATTAACTTCGCACCCACTGCACGGCGTATGCAAAGTGCTGACTTCAGCAAAGTCGGCTTGCTAACACAGTAAGTACACGAGCCATGACCCGGGTGAACCTCACAGTACACATTTTTTCGCTGTCATCAGTTTCTCGACTGGTTTGATGCAATACTCCAATCCTTCCTATCTTGAGCCTACCTCTTCATCTCAACATATCCGCAACAACTCACGTCCTAAATTATCTGCTTCATATATTCTATTCTCTGTCTTCCTATATAGTTCTTACTTTCGTATTAATAAATTAACCAATCCTGCATGTATCAAAATATGACCTAATATCCCTCATCTTCTTTCTGTAAGTCTCTTCCACTAACTACTTTTCTCACCTATTATTTCCAAAACACGTTGGACTCGTACTTTATCTGTCCACTTAATTTTCAGAATCCTTCTATATCACGACATTTCAAATTCTTCAATTTCTCTTCTTTCTTGTATTCCTAAAGTCAATACTTCCATTAAGTACTGTGATCCACACAAAGTTTTAAAAGTATTTGAAACTAAAAGATTTTTCTTTTTCATGAAGGCTATTTTCGCTAGGGCTAATTTGCTTTTAACATCATTCCTGCTTCGGCCATCAGCTATAATTTTACTTCCTAAGTAGAAAATTTCACTTACTTCTCCTATGACATTCAAATTATTCTTTCACTTCCTTTATTGCTGCATCTACATACAAGTTAAATATTGTCTCACAACCTTTTCAACTGATACATATCTCTCATGATTCTCTACTTTTATTATAGCCAGTTGATCCTTATATGGATTATATTCTTCTCTCTCGATATTTTAGACCTGACTACTTTAAAATTTTGAATATCTTGTCCTACGTAATGTAATCAAAAGATTTTTCTAAATCAACAAAAAATATAAAAGTATATTTATTTTTCTTGATCTGCCCTTCAAGTATTAATATTAAGGCCAGAATTGTTTTCTTGTATAGCAGTTTTTCCTGAACCTAAACTGACCTTTACCTACAATCTCTTCCATCACCCTTTCCATTCTTCTGTATATTATTCTGATCAGTAATTTTGAAACACTTGATATTAGTCTTATGGTCCGGTAATTATCACATTTGTCAGTTTGTGCTTTCTTCGGAAGTGGGAAGATGATACTTTCGATTCTTACCGACTTTTCACAGTTGCTACCCGTGTCATTACATCCAATATGAAATTAGGGCTACATATTTAAGTGGTGATCGACCCTATTCAATCCACACAGTCAATGCTCGATTCTAATTGTGTGGCGGATAGGTTAAAATTTGTGTAGATATATTAACTCCTCATTGAGGCACGTCATTATAAAGGTATTTTTGATACCCCCTAACATTGAAGATCTTTAGAGCTATGACTCCCTCAAGCTCTTAATTGGTTTGTTTTGAAAACAAACCGTCTCAAAGAAATGTTTTCGTGCCTTAATGTAGGATATACTTTGATCACAATGTTGTACTGCAATTCTTCACCGCATCAGGGCTGAGAAAATATGCAAAACAAACCGTCATCTGCCCCCATTTCGCCCAATCAGCTGAATGTTAGTTGTTTCGAACAGCGATTATATCGATATCTAGTATTTTAGTTCCTGACGTAATATCAAATTAATATTACAGACCACTGGAATTGGAACTTAGTTATCACGAGAATTACGCTTTGAAAATACGTTATTGCTTTCATCCAAACGCTGTCTGACGGCCGAGTGTAGACTTAGAATGTGGTATGTTACATTGCAATTTTAAAATTTCTACCTATCCATATGGCGTTTGGCCATATCGGATACCCTATTTGTAACGTAGAGAAAAAATGTTTGGTAAAAAAGTAAACGCGTATGCCATTGTTGACCCGTAGATCTCGAAGGATTTTTCGGCCGCCTGCAATACAGAGTTATTTGCAGCGCATTCCACCTCCATCGTGGCAGAATTTGCGGTTTAATTATGGAGCGTGCTTACTTAGCTCAAACAATCAAACACAACCTTTAAAAATACCCGGCTCCACAAGGGTTTGAAACCGGGACCAGATACCGAAATTTAGAAAGCAGGTGCCTTAATTATTGAGCCACCAAACTACTGAATAGTTTGGTATTGGTGCGATCAAGATTCAAATTGTAGGAAGGCAGGTTATGACTTTCTAGTCACATGGCTACACGTGCTTACTGGTGGATAAGATACTTGGTTATCACTTCTAGTACTCCGTAAGTCAAAAATCTACCAGCGATAGCCTCTGTACTTTGGTAACGCGATTGTGCACTCTTCTTTATAATATGCTGCGCCGTAATATGGTACATTTGTAAAGTGTATAATTTCGACTCATCTCTTGCACCACAAAAAAAAAAAAAAAAAAAAAAAAAAAAAAACAAACAATGTAGGCCTATGCTCTTCTCACTGTGAATAGGCGGCTCAAGTTCACTGTGCTTCTTCCTCTCTTTGCTACACTTACCCCTCCGAGCGCAGAAGAGAGACTTCCTCCGTAGGCGCAGAAGAGCTCGCAGAAACCAAGTCAGCGGTCAGCTCGGAGAGAGAGATAAAGGAAGGCGGAGGAGGCGTGGAGCGGGGCAACGGGAATGCGACCTTGAGCCGCCAATGCTGAGTGAACGGACTATTAATGATGGTAATGTGTGCCATTCCAGGTGTCGACTGTATCTCCGCCATCCAGTGCTGGTGCCTTCTCATTGGGCCGCTCTGCTGGTCTTCACCCCGCTCTCCTGGGTGGCCCTGCTCACGATTTTGGCGCTGGCGGGCTGCGCGATTTGGGCGGTCTCCAGGCCAAGGAAGCGACCGGAAGACGCTCTATTCGTTGTCATCGGTATTATAGCAGGACAAGGTACAGCACAGCTGGGATTTTCTGACAATCTCACACTCACCAATGAAGGAGACTATTGGGGGCAAGGAACGGGAAGGGATTTGGTCATGACCCTTTGAAGACAACATTTTCCGGGGACAATTTCTGGAAACTATTATAAACCGAAATCTGGACAGTCGGACTGGAATTTGAACTCACGTCCGAGCGTTACCGTTAGCCAGCCGGGCTCGGTATCAGCTGGTACAGCCATTTCTAGTTAATTTACGAGGGTGGCCCAGAAACTAATGCACCACATTTATTTCTTCAACAATTATTTATTGAACACAATGAAACTTAGACACAAGAAAGAATGATGTTTCTCCTACACTCCCTGTTTTTTCACGTAATCTCCTTCTTGTTCTATGGCCTTCCTCCAGCGAGACACAAGAGCGTGTATGCCCTGGCGGTAACACTCCTTGTTCTGTTCACGAAGGCATTTCTTCACTGGGCGAATCACCTCTTCGTCATCCTCAAAATGTCTCCCACGAATGACATTCTTCTATGGCCCAAACAATTGGAAGTCTGAGGGAGCTAGGTCAGGGCTATTGGGTGGATGGGTTAACACTGTCTAACTCCGTTTGGAGATGTGTTCCAATGTCCTCAAACGTTTAAGAAAGGGTGCGTTATTATGTTGAAGCAAACAATTATGGGTTGTTATGGCGTCCAAGTAGGTGGAAGCGCTTCTTGAGTTTAGTTAATGTGTTCGCATATGCCTCAGAATTAATGGTGGTACCTCTCGGCATCTCATTAAGGAGTATGACACCATCACAGTCCCAAAACCCAGCGATCATGACCTTACCAGCGGAAGCAGTTGTTTTGAATTTTTTTCTTCTGTTGAGAGTCAAGATGGCGCAATTCCATCGATTGCCGTTTCGTTTCGGGCTCAAAGTGGTGAACCCAGGTTTCATCACCTGTCACAATCCGGGACAAGAAGGCTTCCTCGTCAGCTTTAAAACGTTGTAGTAACTCTTTTTTTTTCTGAGAGTTTTGTGTTCCTCCGTAAGACGGCGTGGAACCCGTCGTGAAAACGTTTTAGCGTAATCAAGAGCACTGACGATTACACACACACTTCCTTTGCTGACTGACAGCCAACTGCCGACTCGTTATGCGTCGTTCCCCGCGAACGAGCACAGCAGCACGTTGGATCTTGTCAGGCGTTACAGCCGTAGGTAAACTTCCCGACCGCTGAAAATCTTGGAGCTCTGCAGAACCGCTTTCAGATGGCCTCACCCTCTGCGCCCAGCGACTAACTGTACTTCGGCCGACTGCTGATGCTCCATAAACTGCACATAAACGTTTGTGAACGTTTCCAACCGCTTCTTGCCCCGCAGTGAGAAATTCAATGACGACACGCTATTTATAACGTACATCACTCACAGGCGCCATGTTGAACCATTGCTGCAAGTACGCTATCTGTCGGAAGCAACGGAAACTTTGCGCGCGTACACTGAAAACTTCAAAGAATTCAAATCTAAGGTTTCGCATTCGTACCATTGTTGGGGGCTAAGAAAAAAATGTGGTGTATTAGTTTCTGGGCAACCCTCGTATATACAACAACGATAACCCATAACTGTGACACTTTTGTATTTTGTGGAGTGTGGACGTACGAGCTTTAAAATCTGAAAACATCCAATTCCACCCCTCAAGTGCCAATGCTTTT
The DNA here is from genome assembly GCA_031002005.1 of Vandiemenella viatica. NCBI lineage: Eukaryota > Metazoa > Arthropoda > Insecta > Orthoptera > Morabidae > Vandiemenella > Vandiemenella viatica. The sequence continues at coordinate 120,906,224 of JARYHS010013631.1, read as the reverse complement.
CACTGTTGCCGCTTGAACTTAACGAGAATTTCAGCGTGAAGTATACACTGCTTTTTGTAGTAGCGAGGACATTGTCCTTTACTCCGTGACTTTCATTTTTCTTGACAGGAAGTAATAAAACAACTACACGACAGTCCATTCAATTGGGGGAAAACTGGACACATCGTATTTTGGGTTCAAAGCAACTGGGATGGGAAATCTACGGTTAGTCTATGACGAGGGAATATGCCCGTTGTGCAACATATTTTGGAGCTGCTTGAATGTTTTCCACATTCATCCGAACTGAAAGGTCACAAGCCAATGAGGTAAGAATGTCAGAGTTCGTCATCTCCTTCCAAGGCGTCGGTATTTCTTACGAGTGAAGTGTGACAACTTTACACCGCGAGTAGCCAGATTAGTGTTAAAATTCAGAGTAACATAAAAATTTTGAACACCAATATTTACGTTCTTAGTCACTCTCTCTACGTACTTAAATACATCACCGGCCTAGTAAAGAATTCAATATTTTTGCCTTAAACACTTTTGATTTGCTATAGTCTGTTCACTTTCAACTGGCGGTTCAAGGTCATATTCCCCCCACCCCAATCCTTACCTCTCCGAGTATTCCGCTTCACATGAAGGGATACGGGTAGCGGAGTGGGGATAGAGCATTGTGACCTTGAGTCGCCTCTGTTAACTGAACGGGTTATAACTTAAATTTTTATCTTCTCGACAGGAGCACCGCAGCCGACGCCCGGCAGTCCGTCCGGACACCTGCTCACGCTGTGTGTACTGTTCACCTTCTGCCTGGTGTGTCAGTTCCACTCCTCTATGCTGGTGTCGCTGCTAGCTGCCCGCAAGCCCCAACTGCCATTCACCGACCTCGAGGAGGTGGCTGCCCAGCGCTCCTACCAGGTCTACATGTACAGCTACTTCGCCATCACTGCCCAGGTGGAGGTAAATGACCTGTTGCCAGTCTGTGGCTCTCACTCCTTGATTTCTTCTCCTTCTCGCAATGCAATAGATGGCGGGAGGAAGATTGATTATTTTTTCTAAAAATCAGATCAATACTTGTGAATTTGCGGGCTTAAACTCTTTCGCACAAGGGCCTTGTAAATGTTACATGTGTTGAAATCAGTAGAAGATTCGAAAACGGTGCTCCATTGCTACGGTATGACATGCAACATTGCAAGACTGGGTTAATCAAGGGGACATTACAAACAGGAGAGGTATATATACAGTCAAAGGCTGTTCTTATTTTAAAAGTAAGATTCCATCTAATATTGGCTTGTTAGGTCTGTTATAATTTTGATGGGGGATGTGGGTATTTTTCCAACTATCTGTGAGACTTATTTTCTATGTGATAAGTGGATCTTTGTTTGTGAAATGTGTAGTTCATGAGGCGAAGACTGTGTACCACCCCAAAATTCGTCTTGATGATTGTGGAAGAACCAATTAAAGCACCCAATCCGCGCGCCCGGTACGAGGGGGCCTGGATTTGAACCTAGGCCATTATAGCTACCTGCTCCATTGTAGTGGCGCCTTAACGTGCACAGACACACTGGCTTGGATACGATCATATAAGGAGAAATTTTTAATAACGAAAACTATCTCAATACCAATACGGTCAGTTCCTTCCCTTCGGCACCTACAGTTTACAGTGGAATCAAAACCACAAAGCTTTAGGTACAAGCTAAGTATAATATCATGGAAAAGGAAGAGAAATTTCAGTTTGTAACGTCCTACCTCTGCCGTCGTTTATTTTCGTGGCTTTTCAATATATTTTAATATATTTCAGATGACTGCCCCCGGTTGTGTGTGGCAGTGGAATTCTAGAGTGCAGCCGATTTGCCGGCGTAGCAGATTAAAGGGATGCTATCTTTGTTTTTCCGGTAGGTGGACATAACGGTAACGGGAGATTTGAACGCGCGGCCGCATACGAGTGGAGGGTCGAAGGTGCGAGACACTCTTGGGTGGTATCCCGACAAGAGAGGACACGAGTGTGTAACCGGCTAATAGATGATTTTGTCGGTGGTGTTTGTTCTTCTTCAGTGGCGATTATGTTCTCGTCTGACGTGAGTTTTGCACATGTGTTGTGTTTCCAGTGTGGAGAAGAAATTCGGTGCAGAGAACTGTCTCCATCTTCACGTTCTACAAAAACTGATAACTGACAATTCTTTCTGTATATTGTAATGTGACTCCTTACACCACACACTAAGGCGCATTTTATTATATAAATCATAATGTTCGTTTTATTTACATAAAGCTTGGGTGACCACCTCTATATTTTTTGATGGTTTCCTTAATAGTACGGAAGATTCCATGTGAAAATTCAGTGAATCTTGGAGCAATGAATATTAAACATGTATAGAGCTGTGCAGTATAGGGAGGTATTCGGGGCCTTCCCGAGAGGCAACGACCGGAAAGGACCATTAGAGGGGACTGGCGACAGGGTGCAGCCAGAGAACAAAGCAGGAAGATGGACAGAAAACCCTGTAACCTTGGGGTGGGCTGTCAGCAACAAGTGGCCGCTGACATAGGGTAAAAACCCGCCACCCGAGCACGCTATCACCCCGCGAGGCGGCCGAATATTTCCGACCTCTGTGAATCATACGCGGAGCGAATAAGATATCCAGGACATCACGAGACATCATGTGGCCAACCTAAGACCCAATCCCAGAGCTGCCTATAACTAAAATTCTGCGAATTTTCTGTTAAATGTGATCTTCGAGGCTGCAAGGGCGGAGCCTAAGTTTACCTCGGAGATAATGGAGCGACGAGATGTTGCCGGACGCCGTGTTCGACATCAATTCTGTTGCGGACTCCGATAGCTGGCTTTTCTCGCTCGCTAACTGCTACTGGCTTGCATATTGAGACGAATGCTGCAGTGGCATTCACATGAGGACAGTTACTAATGTAATCATGGGCATTGCCAGAACGGGCATGACTGTGGACGCCTTCTTTTATAAGACAGGGCTCCCGCACCGAGGGCCATCTTCGATCACCATCTGATTGTGCATTTCGTGAAACTGAACCCTTAAGCGTCCTTGAGAGGAATGACCCCTGAGAACAAAGATTTATTTGTGGCGCCCTTGCACATTAATTTTGAGATCGATTCTAAAGTTAAATTACAATTGTTTGCTTGCTCATAATGGCTAATTGTTCCTCTGTACGTTGCTTTGTGATTTCGCCATCTTGTATTAATATTAAGGGTAAATTCGCTCAGATTTTTAGTTGCCAGTGATACCAAATAAATATCATATTGTGCTCTTTTACTCTCAGTATTATCGAGATTCTTGCAATGCAAATCCATATTTACAGTCACTCATAAAATAAAAAAATAGATCCCCTTTGTTAATTATCAATTTAAATGTAACATATTCCCCACGCAGGGAACAAATCCCCCACAATATGAAACTTTTCAACCAATTTTACGCCATGTGAACAATTATCGAACTGATGGACAAAATCCATTCTTTTGATCTTACAGTGACAGTGACATTCCTTACTGGGAAAACTTAAGTCCCAGGTCGAGGGGAAGTTTCTGCGCTATAGCGCATCTCCTTCCAGTTTATGTTATTGATTGTCATTATCTAAACCGTTCGTCTCTATCTGGATTTGTCGTATCCGTTGCTTTTGTCATTGTTGTTATATTTTAGTGCATAATTAGTGGTCCAGTAGTTTCTTTGGCCACCTGAGAGAGTTGTTATATATTGGATCCGCACCTAGAGCGATTATCAGCGGATTAGTAGATTTTTTATTATTGGCGTAAAATTGTCTTACCAGCTCTTCAAACCTCTCGCGAAGCTTGGGTAGGCCACTTATTTGGTGCAGGACATGTGTCCTCGTCTCACGCGGTAGATGATATGCCTGTCTTATGGCCCTGTTTTGTACAACTTGCAGTTGCTGTAGGTTGGAGGCAGCAGTGTTCCCCCAGACAACTGCTGCGTACGCCATTATTGGCCTGACTAACGCAACATAGAGGCGGATTCTCAGCTGCGGCCTCAGTGCTGAAGAGTGGTTGAGAAACGGGTATAGAATTCTCCCAGATGCCTTTTCGCGGACTTTGGTGACGTGAGGCTTTCACGTCATTTTCCTGTCCAGTTGATATCTTCGCCGAAGAGGGTTAGAGGAGTCAGGTTTTGTAGAACCTTCTTCCTAGTCAATACAATCGCTTGGCTCTTTGGCGCATTAAAGGCTAGCCGCCATTTCGTTGCCCATTCCTGAATATTGTCGCACGCTTGTTGTAGTCGACGTCGCAGATTGTTGATGTTCAGACTTCTGGCAAACATGGCCGTGTCATCGGCATACAGGGCTTTTTTAACACATGCTGTAGCAGGTGTATCAGCAGTGTAGAGGCTGTATAGCACCGGGCCTAAGACCGAGCCTTGTGGGACGCCTGCAGTGACGTTCTTGATTGAGGAAGTGACCCCGTCCATGACTACTCGAAAGGTTTGTCCCTCCAGGTAGCTCTTGAGTAGTTTAACATGAAAAAGAGGTACTCCTTGCGTGAGAAGTTTATATAAGAGCCCTTGGTGCCACACCGAGTCGAAGGCTCGGCTGACATCCATCAGGATCTCACCGAAGTACTCGCGACGTTCAAAGGCTTCTTCAGCAAGACGAAGGAGCTGCTGAGGGGTGAGGGTGGAATGCCCTTGTCGGAAGCCGAAATGTTCATCCGGCAGCAGCCTCTCGTTGTCTATGATTCTGTGCAGTCTCTTAAGGTTGTGCTATGACAAAGTCATCCCCAATGAATATTAATAAATATTTATAATTAATATTCAGATTTTGTTATATTCATTTATTTAAATTGTAAATGGTATGGTTAATTCATATGTCAATAATTATGTATTAAGCCCGGGCAGCCAAATTTATTGTATGATTTAATTCTGTGCTAAAAACTTGCTATTCAGAAAATATTAAATGTGGGAAGTCGTTGGAACCGCAGTTTTGAGCGTTAAGAGAGCTGGACAATGCCAAATGCCAGCGCAATTCTGGCACCTTCGCACAAAGGGACGGCGGGCGGAAACAGTTACCTGGCAAGGACACTGGCCTCGACCTCCCCTTTGCGGGGAGACAAGGTCAAGCAAAATGTGCGCGAAACTGGTGGCGAATGTTAGCTACGACACGAAGCACGGGATTGTGGGATACATCGATTCACCAATCGTGAACGGCTACAGGGTTCCCATTTGTTGATCCAAGGCTTGTGTTCCATGTGCGGAGAGAGGGAAGCAGGCTTTTCCGTGAGAAGAGAAGACGACGCCATGAGACGGGATTTGCTGTTCAGCCGAGCTAAGGTGCAGACACTCTCATAGCTGTTGGTCGATGACTGCATTTAGATACATTCTGGCTCAGATGTGGCCGGAAACTGAGCGTTTCACCTGCTAGTGGCAATCAGTATGTGCTAGCGAGTCTGGGTCCACATACTAGCATTCAACAGTGACACAGAGCGTGTCACACCTCGTCGAGCAGATGCGACTACGGTAAAGTACCAACGCAATGGTCCACATTTCCATAGGATTTTCACGAGGCTTGCTAACCCGTAAGCGGTTTCTGAGATAAGACTCTGCTCTCATCCTAACAATTACTGAGCTAACCAATTTTTCCATGTTCATAACTTCAAATATTAAGCATCTTGATCATTTTGTTGAATTCAAATGATGCTTTTAACTTTAAATGGCGCCCCTGGGATTGTTTTGTAAATGTTAACGATAATTTGTTGGCCTGCGATGCCACATTAATACATGTTGACTTTGCAAAATTATTGAGATATTTTAAATCAGTTTATGTTTGCATTTATCCGGCAAATTGTCAACGCCGGGTATTGCTTGCTTATTTTCTTGGATATTATGTTTAACGTAACGTTAAATATGCCCGGCCTTGTATAAGCCAGAAGACCAAATAAATTAAGTATTATTTTGTGTAATTTAAATTCTTGTAGAAATCAAGGTTCTAGTTCATCAATTTAACTAACCAGTATAAAATTAATATTCATATTAATGATTTCATTTATCAACGTAATCGCTCCCCCCCCCCCTCCCTTCTCCAGTCAGAGTCCAATACAAGGTATATCCCTTCAAACACTTTGGAGAGTGTAGGCAGCAGGCTGACTTGGGCGACCTCCTGTCCTTGCCCGCTTTGGGAATGGGTATAATGTGGGCATGTTTCCACGTTTGCGGGTATTCGCCTGTACGGAGAATTTCATTGAAAGACTCCGCGATGTATAGGATTGCCGTTGGAGGCATTTGTCGGAGAATCCCTCCACCAATCCCGTCGTGTCCGGCGGCTTTCTTGATTTTCAGGTTCGCGAGGGCCGATGCCACCTCCTGCACCGTGATTTCCTCTATGAGGTCTTCCTCCGCAGGAACAGCTACTAGGAAGAGACTCAGGCGTCGCTCCACGAACTCTATGTGCTCGTCGTCGCTAGGGACGTCGAATGGTTTTCTTTTGATCTTCCTAGCCGGGAATGTTTTAAGCACTGAGAGAATTTTATTTATGACTGAGTTCCTTGCTGTTTTGTAACACTGAGATTTTCCAGGATTCATTTCTATCTACCACTTATCATGTATTTTTCTGAATGGTGAAATTTCTATAAAGTCAATAGTATGTCAGTATTTTACTCGATTCATTATCCTATTTTTTTTGTAATTAGAGTGTGTAAACTTAACTACGACCTTCCCACTTGTAAGAAAAATTTAATAATTAATTTAGTAACCAAGTAATTCTCTCTTTTGATCGAATTACGACTAATTTAAATAAAAATTAATTCTTGAATCTCATGCAGAGATTAATAAAATTGTCTCTTGTAACTTGGGGATAGTAAATCATAAAGAATTAAGACATTACAAGTTTCCCCCCAGATATTTATCTTCGGCCTGGCACATTCATCATTCCAATCAAATGTTGTCGAACTACACATAATTCTTGTATTTGTGCTCAATTTGTTTAAATCAAGTTGTGGCTGCCTACTCGGCTCTTTGAAGATATAACTTTCTAAAGAATAGCAGTTGTGGGTGTTCCAGTTTTTGTTAAGATTGAGACTGGAGATAGGTTGAATAAGAATGTATATTGAGAACGCCTTTTGAGAATTGGTCCAAGTAGCATCAACGATACACAGCATCGATTACTTTTTGAGAATTTCGAAACCCAATCACACAGTGTTACCCAGTCTAGTGTACAATTAATAACAGTTCGCTAATTTGTCAGGAAGATGAGATGTGATCCTAGCTCTTATAATCGTGAAAATAACAACACATTTCTTGCTCTGAAAGCGAAAAGATCTCCCATTTATGAATAATCGAATTTCAAACAACTTTGAAAGATTCACACTTGGTCTCTAACAAGTCCTTTTCCTGCTGTTTAACATAAAAGCTATGCTTGGTATTCGTCCGGAAGGATGGTTTGAACCTCCCGAAGGAGGAATACTTAGCCTGGTCTAATCCGGTAATCCTATTGGGTAAATGAGACATCCAGTTTAACGTGGAATCCGAACCATGGAAGTGTTGTGGCGTACTTCAGCTACACAAAAAGCAAACTTTTCAAAGGTGAAGGTCGGGTTAAGAGCCTATGAAAAACTCCGCTGATCTTCAATCATATGTCTTAACCATATATTCCTTACAAATAGCTACATGGTAAAAAAAATGCATTATAAGTCTATACATGTATAAATAGGCACGTGGTAAGAAATTGTGTTTACATGCTCGATACCCTTATCACATATCTCGCCCTTGTAAATGAATAAGGTTTCCTACAGAAATATTGTTACATGTATTAATATTTATATGTTTTTCTCTGTCTTCCTGCCTTCATCTGTGGTAAGCAAAGTGTTTATTTTTCATATCCTTCCTTATTTTCATTGCCTAAAAGGATTTTATTGCAGTGATTATACAGACTGATAGTCTGGAATGGAAAACCTGGCATGGAATGCTGTTGCATAAATTAGTTCCAGTATCCTTTAAACAAATCAGATATGTGTTGTTTTGTTTCTCATTCTTCAGCCATGAGAGGAATAACATTTAACTTAATATGTTTGAATCTAACGTTTACGTCATTGAAAATGTTGAGGATTTTCTGCTACAGGATTCTTGACGGACCATGTGCGATGTGCCGTCGATTAGCGTTGGGAAAAATTAGGGTATAGTTCATGAATTTTCTCACGTCCATATTCGGAACAGCACAAGGTATGAAGCCCGTTCTTCCTTTACAGACGGCTGAATCCGGTCCTCTGCGTGTCCTTCGAGATAACCACCTGCTGGGCCATCCCGAGGCTCTTCTGCCCGCAGGGACCTCCGCAGTCGATGTCCTGTGTTCGAGGCCCGCCGTGCTATTCGCTCCTGACCTGATGGTGAGAACTTTCTGGAAGGACTCGCCCTGCCCGCTGATTGTGCTGCCTCCTTCTTATTACCCAGTCACTTCCACTTATCCTGTCAGGAAGGGTTTCCCCTATCTGGACAGCATCAATCACGTGTGAGTAACCAACGTCCAACTTTCTGACTAGCTAAATAATATGTCTAATAATTAAGCCCCGGATTTTTAGGTTCTAAAAAACCAAATTTAGGTTTATTCAACTCACGTTTTAGGCTTTTATAGGTTTTTAAAATTCTGATTTAGGAACTTACGTGTTTTTTAAGGGAAGTAAAATTTAAAATACGCTATATATACGGCCATAGTGTTAAAAACATTGTGACTTTATAATACTGCGCCAAGTACTCCTTAAAAACTTCTAACATGACATTGCTCGATCACATTAAAGCATACGACATAAACCACTACTATGTTCAAAACATTTCGTCTTTATTGTGTATGGTAAACAACTCATTTAAAACTTCTAATATGACACTGAACAATGAAACATTTTGACAGATTTTCAGGAGTAAACCCTTCTCTCTCTTCTGTTAAAATTCTCTTGAATGCGGGAAAACTACGCTCCACGCCACATGAGGTAAGAGGTGCGAACTTCATATTAGCGATTTCCTTAGCATTCCAAGGCAAGTACTTCGTATTCCTTTAGTCTAGAGCAGTGTTTCCCAACCTTTTTTGGGTCATGTCCCACTTTTAACATTTTTCCCCCCCCCCCCCATACATAATTTTTAATAAAAAATTTATTTGTTATTAAAGAAACTGATATAGGATGGTATTTTGAAAGAAAACACTTTAATATTGTCATAAAAAACAGTAAGTAAAATTAAAAAACATATAATGAAATACTAAAATTCAAATTCTAAAGATTTTTAATAAAGATTTATTACGGCAATTTAGTGTGATCCTTTTAAGAATTTGCTTTGTTTGCTATATTTTGCAACTATATCTGGCACTGCATTTAAATAAGCCGAAGAGAAAACGGTATAGTCGTATCAATTCAATTTATAAATTGCCCCCCAAAAAAACCCAAATTGCCCCCCTGTGGGGCGTGGGCCCCACGTTGGGAAACACTGGTCTAGAGAGAACACGGCCTATTTGTTCCATCCTCTTGAAATCTGAACTGCGGGCTAAAACAGATTCCCGCTTCCTAGCTATAGACAACCCAACTGGTCCAAGAGCCACTTTGGTCCTCACTTCTTGGATAATTTGAAGTGCTTCCGTCAACGGTAGAGTGCCTCCTTAAAACTTCTTGATTGAAAATTCCTAGGGTGTAAAAATTTGCCTTTATATATGTCAACTCCTGAATGGCTGGTTCCACATCGTGTCACTACTGCCTCGGGAGGGAGGGGTATTGATGGAAGCTTTTCCCTGAAAGTAATCACTCGATTTGCCGCTTTCAGGAATATTTTCTTCCCTGAAGAACTTATTTTGTTAACTACAAGGCGCTGTTCCCGAATTTTTTCAGCTACTCGGTAGAGTTCATGTCAGATGACATGCGCCATTCGGGGATGGAATGCCTTCAAACACTGCTTTTATTATATAAGCTGCACTGTCACCAACAACCCCAACTTATCCTAGTGTTTTAGATCTGGCCCCAACACTTTTAATTCATCCCTTAATGCAATTGCCACATTAGAGTGGTTTGTCGTGGGAACTTCTCTGCACATAATGACATGGGGTATACTAGGTTCCTCACATGCGAGCTTGCCCATAACAACGCTGGCTATGTATCTGCCACAGGCATCTGTCGTCTCATCTACAATTAACCAGATCAAGTGGTCAGCAATGTCTACACATTTTCTCACACATCTGTGGCGAGTAATTATTTCTTAAAGTGGATTCATCTGATATTTTTCTGTTACAAAATTTTTTCAAAAAGGTTTTCAGGACTGAATTCTGGAGTGTTGAAACTGGTATATTAGCAGCAGTGAGAGCTTCACACAGACACAGATTAAACAGCTTTGAACTTGTAATGAAACTCTACTTCTGTTAGGAAGAATTTCTCCTGTTAACATTTGCCAAATGAGATGTTGAATTCTGATACTGTAGTACGTGGGATCATTTGTTTGCAAGCAACTGTATAGAAGGAAAAAATAAAAAGTAATCCACCCGAATCATCCAGGATAAAGCAGTCTAGTCCAGTGTTTCCCAACGTGGGGCCCACGCCCCACAGGGGGGCAATTTGGTTTTTTTAGGGGGAAATTTAGAAATTGACTTGATGCGACTTTTCCGCTTTCTCTTTGGGTTATTTAAACGCAATGCCAGATATGATTACAAAATATATCAAAAAAGCAAATTCTTAAAAGGATCACACTAAATTGCCATAATAAATGTTTATTATAAATCTTTTGAATTTGTATTTCATTACATGTTTTTTAATTTTACTTACTGTGTTTTATGATAATATGTTTTCTTTCAAAAACCATCCTAAATTAGTTTCTTTAATAACAAATAATTTTTTTATTAAAAATTATGTATGGGGGGGCAAAAAAATGTTGAAAGTGGGACATGACCCAAAAAAAGGTTGGGAAACACTGGTCTAGACTCTGTCACTTTATGTTACTTTAGAAATGAAAACAAATAAAATCTAATTGATTTTTTTTAAATTATAAAAGATATACGTTTATTAAACAAATTAAACTTACTGGTTTTACACATGCTTGACAATATATAATTTTCCCATCTGTAGTAAAGTTCTTATCCGTTCCAATCCATTCTCGCCGGAGACTAGTTGAGGATTTCTGTTTAGGCATGATTGCTTTTAAAGAAGGGACTAAAAGTATGAGGCCTACACATTGTTTTAATTTCCGTGTTACCACTGAACGATGACTGTATACATCTGTTAATTTCTCAGAAAGGGTTTGTGTTCCTGAGATTGTTGATGTTTAACATGCTATGTTTAAAACTTGCTTTGTCGTTTTGTTTCTACTGAATGTAAACCTTTGTAATAATGTGAAGTTACCACACCGCATTGTTATAGCTTCTCTCAACAATGAGTTTAAAACACATCATTTCATATTGTGGTGAATAGTTACTCCAATTTTAAAATAAATCCCTTTGTTTTACATGTAAAAGTAGTCCGTTTACCCTCCAAGTTCGGCTTCACCCTCGGACTCTGCGAGAGATCATTCCTATACCGCTCACATTTGCCGTGTCTTGGATCTTAGGATTCACGTAGTACTAGATACAGCTGGGGATGGTGACTGGTCGCATAGCCCATGTGACTTTAACTTGGATCGATGTAGAAAAAGAAAACGAAATTTTTGAGAAAGAAGGTGGAAAAGGAAGCAGCCATAGCCTTCAATAAGGGACTGTTCCGGTATTTGCCTGGAGCGGAAAAGGAAAACCACGGAATACCATTTCAGAACAGCCGACGGTGGTGTTCGAACCCATGGCGTCTCCCGAGTCCAGATTACTCGCCCACGGCCCGTACCTCTGAGCTAATCCGGTCGGTAATTTTTTTAAATTTAATTAACAAAATTACAGTTGGATTGGATCAGTACATCGAATTAGGTCCTTTTAGGTACTAAAAACCAAATTAGGTCATTTTAGGTCATAACATAAAAATTAGGTTATTTTAGGCCCTATTAAATTTACGAATATTATTAGTTTATACAATAGACGAAAGAGAAAGTTAAAATTTCGAGAATATTATGTTGGGAACAAAATAGGTTCCAACCTAAGAATCCGGGGCCTACTAATAATCATAGGAAACTACTTTGGGCTAGTAAGACGATGGTTACATACCTCCACCTGAGCAGTTTATTGGTTAACAGAGAGCTAAGAATTTATTACAACGCAACAAGTTTACTAAATCATACAAAAGAAAAAATATGTTAACAACACTAACAACAAAGCTAATCTTCATAAGTATCATTCGTTAATTTTGGTACACTTATGAATGAAATATTCCGCTATACATATTTCCAATAATTTACCAACCAAAATCAATAATTTACAGGCAGACCTCAAGATTTAAGAATTTTTTTTAAATTGATAACTTTTACCCCTCTAATACATGTTTGTTCAATAATAGTAGCTAATAGCTGTTTTTAAGTAATACTTGTATGTAATGTAGTTAGTTGTTATTATAGTCAATCGTGGCTCTAATTGGTCATTACTGTTAATGTAAATTATTTTGAAATCATTTCAAAACTCTACAGAGGAAAACCTCATTTGGTTCAATAAATTAAAACTTGCACGATATTTTTAAGGTAGTTGTTTAATTTAATTTTAATTGCGGTGGAGCGCACGCTCCCGTGGCAATTTCCCTACACACCCATTCCTCCCCCCTTTCCTGTACCCACCTACTTTTTCCCTCTACAAATTTCAACTTTAAATTGTTTCAACGTTTTTGGTAAATTTTTCATCAGTTCTCTTGGTAGCTTATTAAAATCCTTTACACCCCCCTACCTTCTCAAGAAAATCTTCCCACATTCTTGTGCCTGAAATAGAGTGCCAGCTTTTGTTGATAGTCTTTTCTCTTCCATGCATTACTTTTAAGCTGCCGTCTTCTTTCGTTTGTAGTAATGCGAAAGATATGACTGACAGTTAAGTCAAAATTTTAAAGAAACGTTTCTCATACATACAGGCTTTTATTTTATGTCACATCTTATCAAAATTCAGTTAAAACACTCAATATGTCTTGCATCGAGGTTGCTTTAGGAAAAAGCTCTAATATACATTTATATCGGCTGCGTGAAGAACAAGTATACGAATATTTCTAACATTTCCAGAACTCCTAACTGAAAATTCTATAAAATCAAGCAACGCAATCAAAGTTCCCATCAAACTGACCCCTACGTATGTGATAGTCATATCAATAATGTATTATTTTATATCAGTACAATCAAGTTTTTCAAGACTGCATTATCGTTAATTCGACCTGTTTGGAGACATATTATTTCATTAAATAACTATCAAAACTGTCCAGCGTTAAGATTCTCTGAGGTATTTTCTGATGATTACTTTCAAAGAAATCCTCACTGCCCATACGAAAATTCATCATATGGAGCCGTAATAGATAATACTGATGAAATGCAGACACGGTTGCAATTTAAAATTTTCGGATGCATTCAGGAAACTAGTGATTTGCTCTGAAAACGATTTGAGAGAACACAAGATGATATGATGAATTGTGCACAGTCTGGGGAGGAAAATACTCTTCATTTGACAAGCGAATCTTCATATTTTCCATGATTTGTCCGAATGCGATTCAAGGCAGTTCAAATCCTAAGTGAAAACTCGATTTTTGGGGATTTCTGGTTGATACAAGGAATACAATGGCAGCAGCTGGTGACATATGAGTCCATTCTTCCTTCCACGTTTCATGTAGATCAAGCCGATAATCATTCTTGAAAGAGCTTGATCTAAGCATAAACCACTTACTTTAATTCTCGCAGTCGTAACTAGTTCAGCGAGGATATGTAAATCGTCGATAAAATTAGACTTATAGATTCTGTAGCTCAATTTTTTGGAAAACATTGGCTTCATATTGTAATTACATTAACTTAATTGGATAAAGGAAACAAAGAAACTGCCGCGAGGCACTGAAAATAAGATAGGATAGGGAAAATAAACAGTTACCCGTCACTTACCACAGATGAAGGCAGGAGGGCGAGACACGTAAAAACACAAAAACAAAAGAATTACACAATATTTCGACTTAAGTCTTATTCATGTAGGAGGCGAGACATATGGCAGGGGGAAAGATGTGGTCACATCCGAGCCCCGCCACATGAATTTTTTTTAATCGCCGGAAAAAAAAAAAATTATAAAAATAGTAAAGAAAATAAGAAGTGTAGTGATTGGTCACTACACCGACAATAAACTGAGCAGGCAGATAGTGAAAACGGTGGAAAAAGTGTTTATACTGAAACGCCGATTAAAAAAAAAAAAAAAAAAAAAAAAAAAAAAAGTGAGGTTAGTTAGAACGGCGCCGGCAGTATTGATACTAATTCCTGGAAAAGCACAGAATAAGGATAAGAAAACATATATATGTGTATTGTTTAGTAGTCCAACCGCCAACAATACCCGGGAAATGAAACGGACTGAGAATTGAAACGCACGCAGTAACCGTAAGGGCGGGAAGAAAATAAATATTACGAAAAAAAAGAAAAAAAAAACGATTTTTGTTTTGTTTTTTTTGTTTTTTTTGTTTTAAACACGTGATCAAAAGCAGTTAATGTGATACAAAAAGTTACTGATACAACGGAAATACGCATACGTTTAAAAGGCATGTGAATGTTGTGGAAAAATGTACATTAAAACGAAGTTCTAAGGAAGGAATACGCAAATACAAGTACACAAAGAGCAAAAGATAGGAATAAAATGACGGAGAACACCGAGATAGGAACAAAAAAGGACAAAACAAGAAGGAAGCCGTAAGGCAACAATTGGATAAAGGAAACAAAGAAACTGCCGCGAGGCACTGAAAATAAGAAATAAGAACCTATTGGGCAGGGAGATTGAGGAGTAGTATTGAAAACATTCAATGTTTCTTATCTGTTAGAGAGAGCAACCAGGAGTTATACCATGAGTTAAGAGAACAGGGCTGTGATTCGTTGCCAGAGTATGGTGGAATGGTATGCGACACACATTATGGGTAAAAATGCTTAAGTTTGAACGAGGTACAAAGTAGGGCAGCTACGTTTGTCTGTGGATATTATTGTAGAAGAAAACTGACAAAGTAAAAGAGCTATGTTGTTAAAGAAAGTGGTGAATGTATATGAGGTAAATGTTACAGATGATGCGGAGTATGGATATTTAGCAAAAAATTAGGAACAATGTGTGTAATAAGAGGATCGTGATAAAAAATTAGCACTTGACCTCAGGCATGAATTATTGGGAAAATTTTCATTTGTGGATAAGAGTGTACAGAAACTGAAGTACGTTATCAAGTTTTGCGAAGAACTATATCGTTCAAACACTAACGATAGTAGTATAACTCAGAAGTTTTAAAGAGAAATACTCATCCTAGGGTTAACATACAGGACAATCTATATTATTATAAATCTGAAAGTAAGTCGGCGTCTGTCCCTTTCTTCAGGCCATCACATAGAAACTACGGAACCAATTTGGATGGAGCTTTCACAGTTTGAAAATTTATGGGCTAGCTTAAAATCTGTGGTATATCTTATGAATTCGTTTGTCCGACGAACGGTGTACGAAATGATAATACTGTCGTACCGATAAACAGATAGGCACTAACAGATCACAGTGATCTTAGACGAAAACTTCTTTACGAAGAATATGCCGAAGATGAAGCTACAATACAGATATGTGTATCACCTTTTGTATTCTGTTGCTGTTGTTTGTTGACTGTGTAACTTTAGTTGTTTCTCTGAATACAGGAAAAACTTTAATCAAACCACTACATCAAAGCTTAACGCTCCAGCAAGCGTAACGAAAATGTGGAATTTGATTTACGATAAGATAGAAAAATACTACATTACTAATGTTTATGCTTTGCTACTAGAAGAAACAAAACAGGTAATCGTATTGCTACGATCAACAAGCCTGCTTTCTACTTTTATATTCCAGTGAGAACTATGAATCAAATGAATGTTAGAAAATAAAATTTTATCGGGTCTCTCACCAGTGGAGTGCGTCAATTCGATGCGACGTTTCGAAACCGCTCTTCGACATAATCTTCCGTAGAGGTGTGGGGCTCCCGGAGAATCTGTCCTTATAGCGTAACGGTTGCCGGTGACGTCACGGTCACGTGCGCCTCTCGGTGCAGTGGTGGTGGGTTAGGAAGCGAGGTGGGGCGAATTGAGCAGTGGGGGGGGATGGCGTACTGGATATGCGCGCGGTGGGAGGGATCGGCTGCGACTATCTTGATGCCTGTGTCTCTGCCTTTTGATTGGCCAATAACAGGGTTCCACGCCACGCTAAATTAATACTCCGTGTCTCTGTTTTATAGACTCAAGACGAACCTCCATTGTTGCATCGAAATGACGCGCTTTCCCTTTGCGAGGCCCGAGAACAGTTTATGGTATTCAGCCGGGAAAGCCTCTATTCATATAATGTTAATATAGTATGGTGTAGTTATGTTCGCTGTATGTGTTTGTTGGGATTTATTTGCCGCAGGCTGCTGCTGCTGCAGGAGTCTGGCGTGTCGAAGTATCTCCTGGACCACCACCTGCCGGTGCAGGACGAGCCAGACCTTGACGAGGCGAGGTTCCTGCCGGTATCTGCAGAAAGCACCTTGCCACACGCCGTCATACTAATTGGCGGCATCTTAACAGCGTCATTGATACTGGCTGCAGAAAGGATGCGCTATGGTACCACTAAACATACCAACAGATTACGCCAATTAAAATGCTGCACGCTGCCCACCAGGAGTCACAATTCTATCTAAGATGATGTTTAAGTCACCTTTATAGGAATAATGCTCAGGTTTAGGGGAAATTCTGATTTTTAATGTTGGAAGAAATCCTTACACGAAGACTGCTTCTTTTATTATTTTTATGGAAATTAATTCAACGATATATGGATAGGTACAGCTATGTGTGGTATTAAACACAAATAACATATGGTTAACGATACTACTCAATTTAAGAAAACAGATTCTGAACTGAGAAGAATGCAGTGAAACGAAATTGGAATCTCTAACATCCCCAAAATAAACTTTCTTGACAACTTAATTCCTAATAATTTTTAGTACGTTGCTCTCATTCAGTGACTCACAAAAATCTTTGGGTCTTAGAAACAAAAAAACGTTAGCTTTTCTCCATTGATTGAAGAGGCGAAAGTTCCTACTGGGTGTGGTCCGCGTTATTCCACGGACCTACCTGCTTTGGTGGCGTGCGGTGGAATACGTTATAGACGGGTTTAGTAATTGCAGAGAACTGATCAACTGACTCCCACCAATGTCTAGTAGCATAATTGACATTGAAACCTCTATAACCAATGATGTGTTTCCGCATGATTCTAGTCGGGCCAACAGCAGAGGTGAGGTCAACCAGTAAGTACAATTATTGAAGGAAGAGTCACGGGCTTCGACATTTCTTGAGGAAGAAGGCAAGAGGATTTTAGAGTGTTCAGTACCTGAGTTGAGCAGAGGAAGCTAACCGTTCTACGCATGAAGTTGAGAAAAAGCAATTGGACTAGTATGGTTTTGAATAGTCAAGCAAAGATCACTGTTAACATCTTGCTAATTAGATAGGTTTGGCCTTGTCTAAATTCTCTCTCGTTATTCACGTAAACAGGCTTTTTTTATTTTTAAATATGATTTAACATTTACATGTAATCCTTCCAGTTTTCGTTTGTTGTATTGTGTCTCATTTCTCGTGGTGTTTATTGACGTAATAAAATACCTCTAAAGAATTCAAACTGATTATTTTCACCGTCTGACCCGAATAGATTCGAACCTCTATACAAGGTACATGAATACATTAATTTTGGTCAAAGACTTGATAAAAAGACAATTATGGCGACCCCAAGGACTCGACCTCCTATGACGCAGAACCTGGATCTATATCTGTTTGACGCGCGTATGTGTGTATGTGAGTATGTGTGTGTGTGTGTGTGTGTGTGTGTGTGTGTGTGTGTGAAAGAGAGAGAGTGAGGGAGAGAGAGTTAGCAGCTATAAATTATTATCGCTCTAACTTGCACCACCTTTTTTGGCTGTATGGGTTTTACCTGAAGTCTAATAATAATAAAAATGCATCTTCTAATCTGCGCAGCGGTAAGCGGTGGTGGAAAGATGACAGGCTTATTATCCTCTATTTCGTAACAGTGTTTATATCTTTGCTTCAAACAGCTATTTGCTACCTTAGTTGGGATTAGAATTCCACATCGAGATTGATTTTTGATCCAAGGAAGATAAACTCTTCAATTGTTCCACTTATTTATTGTCGATATTGATTTTACCTTGTATAATTCTTAGTGTAAGAAGGATCTGCATTGTATGAATTTTAAAGTGCAGCCTTTCATTCTAACTTAATCCTTTAACTTCAAAAATAAATCTTTCAAGACCATAATCAAGTTGTTTCATCTGCAGGCCAAAGGTTGTTATTAATGCTTTTGCTTTATTTTTTCACTACGATGTCGGCATCAATAAAATAATTTTTTCATTATTAACGCATTTGAAAAATTCAACACTATTTCAAATCATTCAATAATCTGAACTGACGAATACAATCCTGTCAGTAGCCTCTTGGTTTTTGTAAAGCTTTATAATCAGTTGATGTAGATATTCTTCAAGCACTCGGTCGCTTTCCTGTGGTCGATGAAGCTTATGGATAATTCCTTTTGAATACAGGAATCTTCTACACGATTTACCACACGTTATCTGTGCTAGCACATTTCTTACAAAAGTCTCTTTGCCCATAGAGAATTTATTTTTTCGGTATGGAAAACTCGGTTTTTCTGATTTACAATAATATTTTGTGAGAAAGAAAGAACTACCCGTTATTAATGATTAGCTTTGTTCTTATAACGATTGCTTGTTGAAATAGTTATTTAATAGTACTTGGTAAATTACGGCCTGCGAGTTTGAGAGAACACAGGAATGATTATTGAACATTCGAACGAACTTTGAAGTAAGTTAAACTTGTTTCATCTTGTATATTCGACGTCATTTTTGGGTCTTTGCATCAAGATCTCATTTTTAGGAATACGAAATAGTTATTTGGAAGGCCCCTATTTTTCTGAAAATAAATAAAATCGTATTTGAGATTCAAATAAATTTGATGTTTTAAGTTACGTTTGTAATGAAAATGAAGGAAACAATTTGCTGATTGTGAGTATAGAAGCAATGTCTCACTGTAAGGCAAATGAATAAGTCAGCAAAAATTGCGTCACAATAGCTGTCACTGATTTACTAACATAGTTAATTTATATTGTCTTTTAACCAAATAACCTTCGTGATCGAAAGTATGTTCTAACTGCATATCTCACATCAAATGCGGAAACAATTATATACTGTTTACACCAAAGTTTTTATTTTTTTTCCTCGTAAAAACTGAAAGGCTATTTGTTGCCTGTCTACTTTATAAATGACTAGCTGACCCGGCAATGCTTCACTATTGCTGGACTTGAGTAGGCACATAGATTAAATGAAAAATATTTACAATTAAATTTTAAACTGCTGTTTCATTCATTTTCAGTTGGAAAGGGTGAGAGGGGATGCGCTTTGGAAAACATATGCAGGCAGTATTTTTCCGTTTGTTTCAAAGTATAAGTGTGCAAATTCCCATTGAAATCATATGAAATATGTGGTTTTGTCTAAATTATGGGTAGGAGGGGTGGGTTTTTTAATTTTTTTGACAGGAACCATTTTCGACATCCCCTCGACAATTCACCATAGCTTCGCCGTAATCGGACGAACGGTTTGCGGGTTTGTTTAAATTATGGGGTGTTATGGGGAAGAGGGGGTAATTAAGGTGGTGGAAAGAGATGAGAGGGATTGGGTTTTTGTGAAATTAATGTGTACAGTATTTGTCTCTCTTTTTTAAACTATAAGTGTACAAATTCTTATCTAAATTGTATAAAAAATGTGGTTTGCCTAATTCATGGGGTGAAAACGTAATGGGGTTGGAAGGGGGAGAGGGGATGAATATTCGGAAACCATACGTAAGCAGTTTTTTTCTGTTTGTGTTAAAGTATAAGGGTACAAATTTTTATCTAAATCGGATAAAAAATGTGGTTTGCCTAAATTATGGGGTAAAAACGTAATGGGGTTGAAAAGGAGGGGATGGGATGAATATACGGAAACCATACGTAGGCAGTATTTTTCTGTTTGTTTTAAACAGTAAGTATACAAATTCTTATCTAAATCGGATAAAAAATGTGGTTTGTCTAAATTATGGGGTAAAAACGTAATGGGGTTGGAAACGGGGAGAGGGGATGAATATTCGGAAACCATACGTAGGCAGTATTTTTCTATTTGTTTTAAAGTGTAAGTGTACAAATTCTTATCTAAATCGGATAAAAAATGTGGTTTGCCTAAATTATGGGGTAAAAACGTAATGGGGGTGGAAACGGGGAGAGGGGATGAATATTCGGAAACCAAACGTAGGCAGTATTTTTCTGTTTGTTTTAAAGTATAAGTGTTCAAATTCTTATCTAAATCGGATAAAAAATGTGGTTTGCCTAAATTATGGGGTAAAAACGTAATGGGGGTGGAAAGGGGGAGAGGGGATGAATATTCGGAAACCATATGTTGGCAGTATGTTTCTGTTTGTTTTAAAGTATAATTGTACAAATTCTTATCTAAATCGGATAAAAAATGTGGTTTGCCTAAATTATGGGGTAAAAACGTAATGGGGGTGGAAACGGGGAGAGGGGATGAATATTCGGAAACCAAACGTAGGCAGTATTTTTCTGTTTGTTTTAAAGTATAAGTGTACAAATTCTTATCTAAATCGGATAAAAAATGTGGTTTGCCTAAATTATGGGGTAAAAACGTAATGGGGGTGGAAAGGGGGAGAGGGGATGAATATTCGGAAACCATATGTTGGCAGTATGTTTCTGTTTGTTTTAAAGTATAAGTCTACAAATTCTTA
The DNA here is from genome assembly GCA_031002005.1 of Vandiemenella viatica. Lineage (NCBI taxonomy): Eukaryota > Metazoa > Arthropoda > Insecta > Orthoptera > Morabidae > Vandiemenella > Vandiemenella viatica. The sequence continues at coordinate 120,885,372 of JARYHS010013631.1, read as the reverse complement.
TCTAAATCGGATAAAAAATGTGGTTTGCCTAAATTATGGGGTAAAAACGTAATGGGGGCGGAAGGGGGAGAGGGGATTAATATTCGTAAACCGTATGTAGGCAGTATTTTTATGTTTGTTTTATAGTATGAGTGTACAAATTTCTATCTAAATCGGGTAAAAAATGTGGTTTTGCCTAAATTATGGGGTGTTATGGGGAATAGGGGGTGACATTTTGGAATTTTTTTTTCACAGGAACCTTCGCGGACGCACACTCGAAAACTCTCCAAAGTTTCATTGCAATCTGATAAATGGTATAGGAATGCATAGAAGACGAACAAACAATTATTGATTTTTATATATAAGATTATTTTTACAGTAATCATATATTTATAAGCATTCTTTATAGAAAAATGTGATGTTGCCTTCGTGTAGTTATATCAATTTTCGATGAAAGAAATGAGGGAAAAATATTTTTACTATTCATTTTAATGAATAAGTTATTCTAAATGAAGTGGCTTTTCGGGCGAGACTTTTTCAAAGAACAAAAGCTACTAGTTGAAACATCGTACGTTTCTATCATTGAAACAGTGAGTAGCTATAGCTGTGAACAGGACTGCAATGAAAAAGGTGTAGCTGTTGTTAATATTGTGATTGTTTCAAGATAGGACGAATGCTTTGCCTGGAACTAAACACCCTGGAGAAGAAATGACGATTTATGAGGCCAATGCAGAAAGCAAAAAGTAAATACAACTCAGCACGCGGCGTCTGTAATCATTGGAAGTATTTTGTACTAATTTATTTAAGGCTTCACCTAATGGCACTATAGGCTGTGAAGTTCGGTGTGTCCCCAGGCTGCATACTTTTCAAGGGGCAATGAGAAACGCTCCAACTCTTTTTCCACTTACTGCATAGATGTGAACTATCACCAATGTTTCATTTCATTCCATTTTGGACATCTCATGGTCCTTGTTCTTATCCACTGATAACTTACCTGTACCTGCCTGTGTAATGAACCGAACAAGAGAGCGAATATCTTGAGTATAGTATCATGGCTTCACGAGGAAATAAAACCTTCACTATTAACGCTTGGGCCTGGTATTAGGCAGAACGCAGTTCAAATCCCCGTCTGGTAATCCAGGTTGGTTTCCCGGAATCACATTAGGTGAATACCAGAATGGTTCCTTCAAAAATACCATGGACAAATACCTTCTTCTTCCTTGCCCCAAAACCAATCTTGCCTTTAATGACCTCAACGGCCACGAATTGTAAATCTCCTCCCTCCTAAAAAAAAACTGGATACGTTACATGATAAATTTGCCACACTTTATGTTGTTTGCAACACTTTGTGTTGTATTAAACAGAGACAAAGCTTGGTTGTGAAATCGACATTGACCAATGCCAATATTAAGGAACCATTTCGACATTCACCTGGAGTAATGTAGGAAAAGCAGAAATTTGAATGGATGTCCTAGAAACTAACCTACGGACCCTAACGATAGGTACCTTTGTCATTCAAAACACAGCTAAAATGTTGAATATATGCTTCCACGGCTATTCACTCCGGTTGTGTACTAAGGACGAGAGGCAACATGTCACCATCTGTCCGTGAGTGGTGCAAACTATCTTTTGAATGTAAGTATTAAATTGCTAGATTTTAGGGGCTGATAATGGACCATTATATAGTTGTTTGCTCGTCAACGTGAACCTGTATTCAACAGGCAACAGGCTAAAAATCTCTGAAGATGCTGAAAATGTTCCACAACCAAAAGAATCACTAAACCTGTGGCAGGACAATTTGTTACAAGAAAGATAAGAACTCTCCTTAAACAATCGGGGCAAATCTTGTTGGTCAAATTGAAAGGTACCTTGACTCACATCAAGAGGCATGGGGATTAAGGTTATCACATACTCTTAGCGTCTCGAAAAAAAAAAAAAAAAGTCCTGGATTATCTATTAATAGTTGTAGTGACCGGAGTGGTCTGATCAAAACCTCAATTAGTTCTAGAAATGAAATAAAGAAGAAATGGCTACGTTAGTTTTAATGAAATCAAATCAACTTTTGAACATTGTACACGAAATTACTGACACTCGAAAATACACGTCACTAAGGAAATAGTTCCAAAGCAGTCAAATATTTACGTTAAAAATTCTAACTAACATGGAGTCCCTTTTATAAATCGACATAGATTTTGGAGGTATAAAACTAGCTTCTACCTATTAATATTCAGAAAACATTTTTTTACATTTCGTGTCTGGCGGCAACTCACTGTTTGGTCAACAAATTGAAGCCGGAGTGGGGGAACAACACTTTGATACACTACTGAGCACGCGAACACAGTGTGTTGCACTTTAATTGGCCGAGTAGATTATACTAAGATTATTAGGTAGCCTCAGAGAAGGGACGATGTTTCCCAACTATGGGTGAGAAAATATTAACCTCGAAGTAAGCAGGTTTGCTGGATATATTATTGGTTGAGTTACAGCCTTGGAACGTTGTTCCGAGTTTAGTGCCGGGGAAAGGGACTCCATATTCTACCTTACCTTCCAGATTGTTACACAGTCCGCATGTCGTTCGTAAATTTTTTGTTTACGATGGACCCAGAGGTTCCCTCAATTGATGCCTTCCCGGAAATGTTCAGAAAGATTATGTATAAACACCCTCCTCGATTACGTCATACCCAATATTATAATTCCCTCAACTGTGATTGGCTAGTGGGTAGTCTCCCATTGTCAAAAAAGTGTGGAAGTTCATTTCTAAAATGATGACACTGAGATCAAGTTCAGTCAGTGGCTTCTTTTCCCAAGTTGTCATTGCGAACAGAGACAGTCGTGCTCGACTCGGTTCAGTAGGGCCGAACTATCCATTACCGATAAGTAATCCCTGCATTTTTGTGTGTGTGTGGGGGGGGGGTGGATCTTCTTTGGGCGATTTGATTCCTGCGACAGTAGATGTCTAAGGATGACACTGGGAATTTCCGACAGCGTGTCTCAACACGATATCGTTACACGCTAAGTAGGCCACCGCAGCAGTGTACAGCAGTAACCTCAATATGATTATTTCTGACACAACTTCGTCAATGCAGTTAGCGGGTCCTCGGACTGTCGTTAGCTAGCTTACGCCGACGGCCACCGTCTAACAAGAATATTTTCAGCGTGTCATTACGGAATGCGGCGCGGCTGCTTGCTGTTAACATTCGTTATTCCCAAACCTGTAAATTTCTTTTTAGTACATTGGAAGAGTATTTTATCATATGTTATTGATATATTGAACTATTATAATTCATTAATTGTTAAATTACCATAAAATTAACTTCAAAAAATTTTTCGTGTCTTTCAATGATACCCAAAGCGCCTCTTGTGACATGTCAGTTATAAACTCTGTTCTCATTTCCATTTCTAGTATTTCGTACTCGTAATAAGGGTACAATACTACTACATCATAACTCAATGGAATATACAAAATTGGGGGGTAGGGATTTCGTGAAGTAAAAAACATAATTTATTGATAAATGATACAGATTTGTTGAAATTTTAATATAAATTTTATTGCATTATATTACATCATTCATTACCTGTGGTTTTATTTCATTTGTGTGATAGGCCTCTCTTGTTTTCACATACTGTCCCCTCCCCCTCCTTAGTTCTTCACTCAATATCCATTATTGCCTTACATTTTTTGAGTTTCCATGCCAAATGTATACCTTTAAACGATTGCTAATGTTTATGAGTATGGGAAATAGTTTTTATATGGGTGGCATTTATTCTCCGCCTCACACATTACTGTGAATAGGAGCCTAATGACATAGACGTACAATTAACAGGGGTAAAGGATACATATCAATTTCGGAGAAAGCATGCATTTACCATCAACTTTGTAACACTATCAATGATTACAATAGGTTTTTTTCCCGGTATATACTACCTCTCGGATGTCAGGACATACCTGTAGAACCAGGCCACAAATGAGAAATGTAAAACTTTCAGACTGATCAGTGGTTGGAACATCAATGGAGAGAATAATACGGAACTAGATCACAAATATCTGTGAGCAAAGAAAACTGATTTAAAGTATGTAGTTGATGGTTTGATACTCAGCACCTCAGTCACGATAAGGACACTCCTTCATTCCCGAAACGTTTTTATATGGGTGGCATATATTCTCTGTCTCACTCATTACTGTGAATAGGAGTCTAATAACGTAGACGTGCAACTAACGGGGTAAAGGAAGTATCTCAAACTCGAATGGCACGAGGGAAGAAAGAATTAATATAAAGATGAAATCTCAGCATCTCAATATTTATCAGGAAGCGGCCTGGTGGACTCAGTGGTTAAGGCGTCTAACTGGAGATCGAAAGGTCCTCGGTTCGAATCCCTGTCAGGGCGGTGATTTTCATAAGCCCTTAATCCACCTTATTCAACGGGAGTGCAGCGCTTTGCCTCCAGAAGCTTATATATCTACTCTTAAGTACTATAATGAAGTATAGAATGGTGTTTCCTTTAGTGACATCAATTAACCAATATTTAATCTTAAATACTATAATGAAGGGCGTGCAGAACCTTGCTATCCTAGACCAATCTTAAGGTCGCTGATTAAAACCACCTGCCGTGCAGGGTTTGCCATTACTTTCAGTGTTTCAGTCAGTTTATCTATCCTCTATATCTCGTGTTTCCCGATGAGTAGCCGCTCGCTTGTCGAGACGCAGGTGTAATTATACCAAAAATATCAAATGCGACACGAACCTGTGTCCCCCAAATCCCAGAAGCACTTCACAGCTTTCTGAAACACTCCAGAATGGGACAGTATATTGGCCGTAGACTGCCAACATACAAAGGATAATATTGCCCAGAGAGTAATGCTGGAATTCTACAACTGTTAATTGATACTGGGTCACAATTAAATCTAGTTTTTAATTTTTTTTTAAGGGATAAGCTATAATACTAACAACAGAATAATATTCAAGGGGATCACTGAGGAAGTTATACACACTCAAGGAAAGGTTAACTTAAGATTGAAGATAGGTACCCATCTAATTAACCACAAATTTCATGTAATAGGTACGGATGGATGGAGGTATACATACTATATCATGGTTTAATAGTGAGGGACCCTTTTTTTTTTTTTTTTTTTTTTTCAAGGAAAGGGCTGCTTTGGATTAAAATACAAGAAATTTGAGGGTATATGGAGAACTGATAAAGTTTTGGTGTGAGGCAGAGCCATCCAAAATAAAATTAACTATAAGTCCATTAGAATAAAAAATAGTTAGACTATAAATTGTATGTGATTCCTATTTGACGGAAGGAATCTTATATAAGAAGGAATTAGTACCAGATGCTTTAATTCCAGACGCTGTGGTGCGGATCAACAATGGATCATGTTTGACAGAGCATTGTTAGTTTTTCGGAAGGGGAAAACAGCTTTGCTTGCGACAGTAATTAAATCAGATCAGTAAAACCAAAACCTAGGAAGATTTTCAGAAAGGAGTGAAGGAAATACAGAAGTAAATAGAAACTGAATACATGGAGGCAGAAGAAAAATCGGATATGCTGAAACTATGTGTTGAATTAAGCTATGTTTTTCTTCTGCCAGGAGATAAGTTGACATATAACGATACAGTTAAGTATACTATAATAATAAAACCAAAGGTCCACTGGAAGTTCATAAACATGAGACCTTGCCGACTTTCAGAAACTCAACGAACTATCCTACAAGAACAAATAGATAAAATACTAACCGACAATATAATTGTGCTTAGCAACAGTGACTGGAACTCACCATTATCATAAATTTCAAAGAAGTTAGGTTCTTTAGGAACTACAGAAATTGAGAATTATTATTGATTACCTGAAGTTGTATGATATAAGATGCTTTTCCGTTACCCAATATTACCTGATGTGCTGGACCAGTTGAGAAATGCTGGATAGTTCTCAACCCTGTACTTAGGGAGTGGATACCATTAAAAAAAAATCTGCTTAACGTCTCTCTAACAGCGAGGTCTTTAGAGACGGGAAAGGATGTCGGGCAAGGAATGGTAAGGAATTCTGCCATGTCCTTTTGAAGGAAGCATCCCGTCATTTGCCTGGAGTGATTTGGGAAACCATTAAATAGTTATGGATGAAACAGATCGAGAGAAATGCACGGTCAGTTCAAATTTTAATAATTTCAAACATAAATGGATGCCAAAGGGACAAAAAGGGGTAACTGGATTTTTCGATTGAATTAATGAACAATGTCTTAACTGGAATTACAGGGATCAAAATGTTTTATTTACTCAGATGATATATTAATGTTTGCCTTCTGTTTATAGGAACATAATGAATGGTTATGTGAAGCTTTCCTTTGGCTTAGGGAGAATAACTCGAAATTACAATTAGGTAAATATGAATTTTTTGGGAAGGGAAGTGACCTATCTTGGACATATCGTTACAGATAAAGGTATACGATCAGACCTTTGCAAGATAGACAAAGTTAAAAAGTTTCATAGACTGCAGACCACCCAGCAACTAAAGAGGTTTATAGAGCTATCAGCAGTACTATCGACTGTTTATGGTAAACTATTGTAATGTAGCAAAGCCATAGCACGAGGTTAATAAAAAATAGGGTGTAGCGGTCCAGCTGGGGACATGAACAAGAGACAGACTTTCAAAACTTAAAACTGATTAATCCAACTTTATTACAATATCCAAATTTTGAGCAACCTTATGTTATAATGACGGACGTCAGCCAAAATACTGTTGGGGCCTTACTATGTATCGGCTTCTATAACTTTGTCAAAACTAGAATTAAACTACTCTACTATTGAAAAGGAACTGATTGCGATTGGGTGGGCAGTAAAGAATTTTAGGAGCTACATACACAGACGGAAGTTCACAATAGTTACAGCTCATCAACCGTTAAACTGGATATTTAGCCTAAAGACCGAATTCCAGACTGCTGAAGTGAAAATTGTAACAGATGGAGTACAATTGCCAGATCATCCACAAAAGCGGTACTTCAAATAGTAATACTGACACTCTAAGCAGATTCCGACAGATTCACGATGTGGAGACAGAACACATGGAAGTGGTAGCAACTGCCGAGATTAATCCGGAATACCGCAGCATAGAAGAGGTGGAGTAGTTCCTAAAGGAATATCACAATTCCACAGTAGGTTGTCATCAAGGGAGAACTTCCATATCCAGAAGATACAGCCATCTCCTGGGAAATCCCATTATAATATGTATAAGTCTAAATTATATACTACTAAATGGAAAATTTTAAGTTGTATTAAATTAGACGATAATATGAGTAAATTTACACAAGACGAAACTTATGGACAATTGTCCATTGATTTTTGTAGGAATAAGTTATTTAATTTAAATGTCAGCTAAGAAGAATATAAATATATAACAGAGAGAAACATAAATTGAATAAAGGAAGCTCAAAATCTAATACATTAATTAATAAGACCTGAGTCACATAAGAAGCACAGGTTTTTTATTTCATAGGGGAATTTACCATAGTCTTTTTTACCGAGCGTGGTGGTGTAACGGATAGCGTTCTGGCCTCGCATTCGGGAGGACGGCGGTTCGAATCCCCGTCCGGGCATCCAGATTTGGGTTTTCCATGGTTTCCCCAAATCACTCCAGGTGAATGCCGGGATGCTTCCTTCAAAAGGCCATGGCCGAATTCCTTCCCATTCCTTGCCCCCATCCTTTCCCGTCTCTAAAGACCACGTTGTTAAAAAGGGACGTTAAACTGTTACAAAAAAAAAAAAAAAAAAAAAAAAAAAACATAGTCTTTTTGGAACTTTTAAGTGAATCCAATGCAGCCTATTTTAAAGACACAATAAATAATATGAAGATAAGCCAGACGAAGTTACTAAAATTATCTAAAGAACAAGTAGCAGTGATATGTGCCACCTTAAGTGGCATTAACACAACTTTAGAGGGAGTAACACGAAATGAAAAGATCTTAGCCGATGGGATGAAGAAGATTAAACGGAAGGCCTATATAGTCGACATGTTGAGAATAATGATATTTATATGAAATTTCTGGCAGTCATGTTAGCCACTAATGATCATCCTGTAGAGTTCTTGAAGAAATTATTAGCAAGGATGATTTATTATTCAACGCTGTAGTAAATGCTCAGAAAGGTATTTTGAAACCTCATGTAATTAACATCGTAGACTATTTAAAAGTAATTAGAGATGATTTAAAAGAAAGTTTCCTGTTCCTCTAACTGAGGTGTACAAATCATTAATGCTTAAGATTATAGATTTAGATATTTTTCTAGTGCATAACGTCTTTTGCTGTGCAATAAATGTGCCTTAAATTGATATCAATGTTTCTAAATTATATAAAGTCATCCCCTTGCCTACAGAAGCTAAATTATTGCTAAGTTGATTTGTGTCCATACAACCTGAGACAGAAGTCTTATTTATCGTCGACTCCAAGCGGAATTATACTAAATTAAACTTATATAAATTGGAATGTGAGTTACTCAATTCAGACAGTCATTTTTGCAAGCAAATCCTTGTTTTACAATCAACCTATGACCAAGAGGAAAGTAAATTCAAATTATTTCAACCAGTTAGAGACATTCCAGATGACTGTGTAAAGATGGTAGTACAGCTGAACCAGAGCCCTTCTTGAGCCCAATGAACAGTTATTCTTGGATTCCAAAGATGAGGGTTAAACAATTCTATATGGATTTAGAGCAGCCACAGATGTTATTTAAGAGGGCTAGGAAAATTAAAATTTCTAAATTGTTTCATGGGCTATGGCACACAATAGTTCAAATGAACTCAGAACAAATATATCTAGTAATAACACTATTCCTAATTGAAGTATTGATATAGATTGTTGTATTGTAACAGTACAAAAATTAATATTTGAAATTTGTTAGTTAAAGCAGCAATGCAATTAGATGATCTAATAATCGCTGGGCACAATCTAAAAGATTTAGAAGTAGGGATATAACAACAGGAATAAGACATGAAAAATACTTCCCCTATAGGAGATTCATTCACAGCCTATGCCAGCAGCTGTAGACTTGTAACTATATGTATATTTTGTTGTTGTTTGAAACATTGTAAGGACTGTTGCAGAGAAGCTAGTTGATATTTTACAGAGGACTGCAGCTGGCACATATGTGTAAAAAATACCATTGGTAATGCTGTGAGACTAGGATTGTGAGCAGACAGCCTATTATATCTGCGATATTATGCAGGGATGTAACCGTCCTTTCCCGTAATTATTATTCATTTTAATAAGGGTTAAGCCTTTCCACCTTATGCCTGATAACCACCGAGAAAACGAAAGTGGAGCATTGCCAGTCCGTGTAGTAACATCGAGAGAAAGTGAACAGCATAATAGACTCACAAGGAAGCGTAAGAGAAACCGGCAGATGCAAGTGCCGATCAACCCTATATAAAAGGAGGTCAAGATCCATGACAGACAGTAGGAACTCGTCAGTCATCCAGTCTTCAACAATGAGGAGCAAGCCTCTGCCCTGACACCAGTAAACCGACACGAGGATAGCCAAGGCTCTGTACCATCACCTCCAGGTCCGGACTTCGGGTCTAGATGGCTCAACCCACCATCTCCGATAGCACTAGCGGTAAAGTCGTCTCTGAAGGTCCAGCCAATACTTCTGCATATTTACAGTTAAGTAACCTCAGCAACTTGCCATAGTATCATGTCTTTTATGTTTCACCTTTATGGGAGGATAGAACTTAAGTCGCCCATCGTCATTTATGCTCAGTCCTAAGCATTCAGCTGTATGGCAGGACTTCACCTCCTGAGATCGTTTGTCCGTAATATATTTAGCAGGAATACAATGATTGTTTCTCCATTCCACAATGTCTAGACTTAAATACTATTAGGAAGGGAAAGCAGAACTTTGTTCCCCTAAGACCATGTACCATTCTTAAGGTCTCTAATTAAAACCTCCTGCAGTGCAGGGTTTGTCATTACATCCAGTGTTTTAATTAGATCATCTATCCTATCTCTCCTGCTGCCCGACGAGTAGCCACTCGCTCGTCGATACGCAAAAGCGATATGAACCCGTGTCCCCCAGTCTCAGAGGCGCTTCACAGCTTTCTGAGGCACTCCGGGATGGGACAAGCCTTCGCGCACTTCAACATGCGAAAGTCATTTTTACAAGAGTGCCCATTTCCGGAGAGGAGCATGTTCCCATTACCCCAAAAGAATAGCAAGCAAGCCCTTACCAAACATATTGACAGAAGATGATTATACTCTGCATAAGCTCATCAAGTATTAACGAAATGGGTATGATAATGATTAACGTGCATTGAATTTAAATTTAGTATTTTGGCCACCCTCATGAAATGGACATGATAATGAGTAACTTGCATTCTATTAGATTTGGTATTTTGCCACCTTTAAAGTTTTTTTTGTTTATGGATTTACGCCTCGTCGATGTCGAGGTCAGTAGAGGCGGGAAAGGATTAGGGGGCAAGGAACGGGAAGGTATTCGGCTATCCGAAGGAAACATCTTGACATTTTCCTGGAGCAATTTGGGGTAACCATGGAAAAACCAAATCCGGATAAATTTAGTATTTTTCCACCCTAATGAAACGGGTATGATAATGATTAAATGCAATGCATTTAAATTTAGTATTTTTGCCAGCCAGGGCTTGATAACAGGTTGGAATACTAGAGTAGTGCTGTTTTAGTTCACTACATAGGTACCATCTACGGGAATTTAGCGGTTAATCTGTTATTGACAACCTTTGATTTTCCTGGTACTCCTACTGTATGAAATAAGTTATGTGCTGGGACATCGTTCTCACTCCCTCTCTCTCTTCTTACTTAGTATAAATAACAGTTGTTGAATTTATAATACCTTCTAAACTTGCTACATCACTCAAGTCTGTTATTAAACCTCTGTCAACTGTGCCTCGTCATATATACTCCTTGCGCTTTAATCTCAGACCACAGTTGTTTCGGTACTTTGCAACTGTCGTCGTCAGCTGCGGACGCACTGCTCGTGTAGATCAGGCCGCCTGGCGGCAATGGCGGGTGGCCCGGGGGCGAGCCGACAGGCGGGAGAAGGCGGCACGGGGACGGCGCAGCGCCTCGCAGGCGGCCCCCACCGGCCCAGGTAGGAGTACCACGGCGGGGAGGCAGTACCCGTCAGAGCCACCACGCGGCGCCACGTCCGCCACCCAGCGCCCGCCGAACAGCGGTCAGAGAGGCCAAGGGCGCGCAGGTATACGTGACGACCTTGGGGAGAAACATTACTATCAGCAGGTAGATCAAAAAACATAGGATGTTAACTTTCAGCCACAGAGTAATAATAATAATCTGTTATATAATTGCCTAAGCTCACTCACTCACCGAGATAGCTATTGGCTGGAAAATGGCCTTCGCTTGCAAATTAACAGAGACCAGAGATTTCATAAGAAGAAATTCGAGGTTATGTCCACAATTTAATAGCGTTAGCAGGTCAGTCAGCATAAATTGTGTATATAGGAAAGGCCAGCAGGAAGCCAAAGGAGTCGTCAGTCATTCAAGTCACAAGTCGTAACCGCCGCAATTCGATCGTCGTAGGAAGAGAGACGATTCTTAAGGATTACAGCGACCAGGGCTTCGACGCAGGTCGAATAGAGGACTCCATTAACTAGAGCACGCCGCTTTAGGTTCCACCAGATACCATGCAAACATTAAAACCATAAGCTTGTAGGCTGTGATGTTGTTTGATGTATGATTTCTTTCTCTGAAAGATATTTTAAACATACTTGCGTAACCCAGGCACTAAAGAGTGAGTCAAAAATGACCGTGTAATGATACAGAAATTTATTGAGATAACTTACCGAATCGGTATATGTGTCATTTTGTAGCAAACAACCTCAAGTTTCACATAAAAGTGACAAGTATCATTTTGGTTCGACGTGGCTACCATTTGTCATGAGGCAAACATCCCACCGGTAATCAATTTCTTCCCACACTCGTTGCAGCAAACCAGACGTAAGTTGTGCAACGGTAGCGTAGATTTGAATTTTTCAGGTCGGCCAAATTGTTTGCTAGGGGAGGAACATACATGTGATCTTTAATGAAACCCCAGAAAAACAAATCCAGTGGTGGCAAGTCTGGGGAGCGAAGTGGCCATGTGATTGGCCTTTCGTGGCTAATCCACTCACCTGGGAAGCGATTATAGAGGAAACCTGGAACATCTGTGAGGAAATGAGATGGTGCACGTCTTGCAGGAAGTAAACCATCCCATTTCGGTCATCTTCATCGATCTATTGAGTTAAAAAGTTTTCAAGCAATCCAGGTACACAGTACCAGTGACAGTTTTCTCCATGAAGTAGAAAGGGCAGTACACTTTTAATTTGCTAACGGCAGAAAACAGTGAACAACCCGTCTGAACAAAGTTCTTGTGCCAAGAGTAAATTACATGCCTGCTTGGAGGATTTTTAGGCGTACAGTTGTTGCAGAGTTCGTTTCATGAAACCAAAACACACAGCGAGCACGCTTCGCACCAGTGAAAGTAGCCATTTTAACTGTGCACTACGCTGGCGCTCCTGGTGATGGAACGGTGTACTGATGCACTACGTGCATCAAACATGAGGCTGTTTGCTACAAAATGACACATCTACCGGTTCTGTAAGTTATCTCAACAAATTTCTATATAATTCCATAGTTGTAAAGTCCTTTTTGACTCACTCTGTATTACTTCATGCAGGAACATCGAACCGGCCAGTGTGGCTGCATTCCATTCTGCCATTGAGCTTCTATAGAGGAGTCTTTATAAATTTTAAGGGAACAGAAAAACGACAAATATGTTATGCGTCCCCGGTTCGAATCCCGGTCTCGGCTGGAATTTTTACGAACCTTAAAACTGACCATCACCTCTGGCAGAGCTTTGCTTTATTCATGTGAAGCACGCTAGGACGCTCCGTGGTTCGGATTCCACGTAAAGGTGCGTTTCTACTTGAGAGTAATTCTCGCGAGAAACTCTCGAGAGTTACTCTCGGGAGGGTGTCCACTTGAGAGTGGATTTTGGCGAGCTCTACTCTCGGCGAGCTGCTCGCCGGGACAGTTCTCGCGACAACTCTCAGAACCCTGTCCACATGAGAGCAGCGGAGAGCAGTCAAGATGGCGGCGCACAATAGAAAAGTCGCGTCAGCTGTGACCATACTGTCTGCTGTTACTAAAAAGAGGTAAAAACTGAATAGGAAAAGCTGCTGGGTTAAGCCTTGGATAAAAAAGAAATGTTTTCGGAGCCAGTCATACAATGACACCGGAATTACAGATCGAAGTCGCGCAACAGTTTGGGAACTTTTCTAGGTTAATGAGCTGTGAAGTAGAGTTTATCACGGAATCTGTGGGATTCACAATTTTAAAACACGACACTAAAATGAGAAAACCTATATCAGTACATGCACTAGTTATGGCTACTCTTCGATTTTTTGCATCAGGTAAATTTACTTGTTGCGTAATACCTTGTTTTCCTTTTTTTGGTGTTACATCGTCTTGACGTATTTTTTGGGGGATTCGTATTCAAGCCTCCATTACAATAAATTTACCGAAATTTGTTGTTTTGGAAAGACAGTGAATTCAGGAATTACAAATTTTCGTGCACTGAAGTAAAGCTACTTACATTAATAATTTTCCTCTGCTCCAATTCCACTTTTTTTTACAATACTTGAGAGTTCTTGAAAAATGAATGAAATCTTACTTCCGTTTTGAACTTCTTACTGTAATAAGAATGTGTCTACAATAATTATAGACACATTGTCATTAAAATAAATGTTATAAAATTGTATAAATGCATCGTTAATATTCCTTAAATTGCGGAGATTCTTTTGAACTTTATTCCCTGAATAACAAAATTTCTCTCCTATTTCCTTCAAAACATTTTTTTTTTTTTTTTTTAAATTCTGTCACACTAATCGGCACATTTCACATTCCACAACAATTCTCTACCTACACACATTTTAATTAATTCCTTTGTTTCTTCATATGACCAATTTTTACTCATCTTGTTGCTACCTCTAGCCGAACTCTCAGCTTCTGCTCTCAGACTATACGAACAGTGTTCGTATTCTGCGAGCTACTCTCAGACAGCACAAGAATGACGTGTCGACTTGCGAGAAAGTTGATTATTGTCAGCTCTCAGGCAGTAGCTCTCCACTCGCCGCGAGTTACTCTCAGAGGCGTGTCCACTTGCGAGTTACGCTATCGAGAGCTTCTCGCCAGTATTTACTCTCAAGTGGACACGCACCTTAAAGCTGTAGGTCCCCTTTCCCCGGTAGGGCAGCTACGACAGAGGCGCATGCGCGGCTAATCGAAACACTGTCACGCGGCGGCCGAACAATCCCTCGGGATCTCCCGGCCAATAATGCCATACGCGTATATCGTTTATTTTACCAGAAACGTCAGTTTAGTAACAGTGAGAAAGGAAGAAAACACTGAAATATTAATGGGCGGGAGACTGACCAACCATTGGAGCAAAGGCAGACAAAAAAAAAAAAAAAAAAATCTAACTGCCATAGGAAATAGTTTGCACAGAAATAAAAAATGTAAATAGTGATAAAAATTAGCAAGATTAGTTTTAATATCCAGTGGAACAATAAAAGAAAAGAATGTATGTAGGAATAGCACATTGTAAACTGTCTAAAAAAAAAACAGTACGCTGTGGTTGTCTTAATAGCTTGGATAGAGGATTTAATGGCGATTTAATGTAGAGTGTGTACCAGCGAATGATTTATTCGTGTTATTTCCAAGATGCGTGAAGTTATGGTTCCACGTTTTATCTATTTATCAGCAAGAAGATCAAATCACTGGCGTGTGTTGTTCACGAATTAAAAATAGAGCTGCATGATTTCCATCTATTATTTGATTGAAATGCAACTTTTATGTATAATTATCACTAGGAGAATACGATTCTGCCAGGTTGTCTGTCAAAATATGACCGCAATTATTTTTAAATAAAATAAAAAAATATTTTTTCAAAAAATTTCGTTCATTCGTTTTTTTTTTTTTTTTTAAAATAAATTATAATTCATTTCAAAGACAGAAATGTAAGGAATATAAACAGTTTGGGTTGCCTATGTATAAGTGGCCGCAAGTGTGGGTTGCCAGCAGTAAAAATTAGCGCACCACAACGTCTAACAGACGTCTGATAGGCAACCTGGCAGAATCGTATTCTGTGACTAATAATTATACATAAACATTACATTTCAATCAAATAAAATATGGATGTAGAAATCATGCAGCCTGATCTATAACAAGATCAGTAGAAATGCCTGAGTAAGGAGCCAAAATCCCGTGTTAATTTTTGGCTACACAAAAGCAAATGCTTAAGCATCCTTCTTATTCTCGTCAATAAGCTTCCATTAGATGTTTTTTTTTATTATTATTAGTTCAAATCTGATGTACGAGAAAACAACAGAATGATTCTGTAGCTCAGTTTTATGATGCCTGACGTAAAAGAATATTTGCGATTTGATTGCAGTTGAAATTTCTACAGACCCCTAACCCGACCCTTAACTTCTATTGTTGTATGTGAATTACTATTTGGATTCCACATCTAAGTGAAGGTCCGTGAGAAAACAGGAACTGGCTGTCCTACCTATGGTATAGTGGTCAATACGATTTATTTGGGTTGAGGAATAAGTTTGGTTGTGAATGAAAATCGTCAATTTCGGACTAAGAATACGAAAATACCAGCGACGAAGTTTCTGCTGCCATTGCTGGCTTGGGACATCCGATATTTCTTCAATCGGTCTTACAATCTGCTTAAGCTCTGTACTGTATTGCAAAGAGGCCGCGTGTTAAGTTAAGAGATGCGGCTCAAGGTCACTCTGCTTTATCCCCACTCCGCTTACCCCTACATGTGATGGGGAAAGAGCAGACGCGCATGCGCCAACGTCCTCACAACTGATGAAGTACAATATTTTGTATCTAATGTGATGTTTTATTTAGTAAAATCGATCATTTTAATTATTTATTGTGAGCGAAATGAGTGATTACATACACACTGCACTGTTCGTAACTATTCGTCATAGGCCTCTGCTCATTTTTCCGGTTCCATAAAAATACATAAACAATTTCTTCACAGTTTTTTTTAGTGTATTAAGGAAACTATACACATCAAAAATAATTGTTTTTGACTATCGTCTAATTAAAAATTATCTGATGCCATTTCACTGCCAGAATTTTATAACCGTGTATTCGTATAAACATGACAATACTGCAAGAATTCTTCTTGCCTGTCTGTACGCAACGGTTTCTTGGAGGGGATGGCAAGAGGAGGGGGTGGTGAGGTGAGGCGCAGCGCGAGTGGAATGTGATCTTGACCCGCCAGTAGAGAGTGAATAGGGTATAACACAAAATAAATATTGCCGGTATTTAATTTGTCATCAATCAAGTTTTAACAGGGAAACGAAATGTGTAAGTGGAAACAGTCCTGAAGTAGATGGAAAGGAATGAAAATGAACCACTTTTAGAAGTAAAAAAAGACAAAATATGGAGACATACGTTACAGAGTAAGGCCGGTCGTCCAGTGGAACCGAATTTCGTCCGAACCACATTCGTCCCAGTAACGCCAGATTTGACGGCCGGCCAGTTCGTCCGATTAATCTCGTCCACTGCAGTCGAATTACGTCCGATACATATGGCCGATCCGTCATAGCTGTTTCAACACCAAACGGGGCCTCGGTAGCGTAGGGGCTAGAGTGTTAGCTCCGCGTGCCGAAGGTCGCCGGTTCGAGTCCGGCCGCGGGCATGGGTGTTTAACTGTTGTGTCTGTGAATGTCATGTCCGTCCTGTGGTGTGTCTAATTATCTGGAAAAATTCATCAGGCTGGCTGTGTGGCCTAAGATGCCGAAAGCCATTGAATAATTAAATATTTTGAAATTCAACCTCGCGTTTTATTGTTATTTTCTAACCAAAATTCTAAAATAAACATTTGAAATTTATTATTTAACTATAGAATATTTTACTATATCGACTCTAGAAGAATGCAGATTTGTTGAGATAAAATGAAAACAAATGAAAACCATTAAGATATTCAATGCAACTTATTAACATCGCTCTGAAAAATTATAGAAGAAAAAGAATGCGAAGTTGATAGTTATGTCCATTTGCCAATTTCTCAGAAGTCAATATTTCAGTTTTAAAAATAAACGAACATACTAGGGAAAAATGATAGAAAAAGAAGAATTACAAGAAACAAGCAAATTTTGTTTTTGTGGCGCGGATTCAAAGGCTGCAGTCTATATAGCCTATGCCTAAATGCGGTATCGACAAGGGTGATATCTGATAATCGTTTGAGAATATTTCAGTACGAAAATCAAATGTCTTTACTGTATACATTTTTAATAAAATAATTATTATAAATGCGTAGACGCACTTAATAGTCCTTTCCGTAGATGTTAATATTAAAATATTTATAATGTCTGCATACCACCACAGTGTATGATAGAGTTTGAAAAAAATGCAAATCAAGGTCAAATAAAAGATAAAAAAATGAAGACTTGTTTATTAGGAGCGTAACATGCGTTTGCCGTTCGGCCGAATACATCTGTCTAATTCCATTTAAATGGGATCGGTCCATCACTCGGCCATATTCGGCTGTATTCGGCCGACCTGGTCTGGTCCAGTGGACCTGTCCTGGGACTATAGTGCGCCTCACGAACGATGGCGGGTCGCGCAGAGAGAGAGAGAAATAGGAATGACATAGAATATGCGACGTTACCACGTTTAACTATTCGCTGTACACTTCTAAGGCTGATATCACATACTTCATCAGTTCTCTCCTGAGCTCTGGCAACGTCGCAGTTCGGCCATCTGGCATCTGTTTCGCACTTAAAATGCTTATATACTTTGCTTGTCTACGCAGAACCTTACACTTTTGCTGCTTGTCTTACATTATTTAGAATAGGAATTATTGCAATGCTCACTGATTTACAACGTGTACTTCACAAACACATCGCATTCAACACTCGTGTTAACACGACAGGCACTGTATTGTTACAGAATGTGATCGGCTACTGGCAGAGCGATGACGTACATGCGCAGAACCTCGCTAAACTGGGCCGCCATCGTTCGTGACGCGCACTATAGTCGGTTATATTCGGCCATATTCGGCCGAACTGTCGGTTGGACGAATTCTGTGCCAGTGGACGACGGGCCTAAAGAAATGCGCTCCCTGATGAAAATAGTGAATTCTGAAGAGCTCTTGCAAGAAGTTAAAGTTAAGAGATTGTGCTGCCTACCAGGCTGTGGCCAGAGTCCATGCGAGCCGCTGGCAGCGTACAGTACTGGCCTCTGGGAGCCGGGCAGCGTGTTGATAGTCCTCGGGAAGGACCTGCTGGGAGCTTGAAGCACGTATCGGCCTCCATCAAATTTGTACACTGCTGTGCGGTCGTGAGCGGACAGCAACAGTAGTGACGGCGAGGAACTTGTGTTCTGAAACATATAACACAAATTATGCTACGCAGTGATCCCATGGATAACGTAAGCAAACAAATAGTTAATCATATACGAAATATTGAAGAAATATTTCATATTGCAAACTAAACTTTTTTTTACTTATGGCTTTATGCCTCCTCGACGTCGGGGTCATTAAAGGCGGGATGCGATTGGCGACAAGGAATGGGAAGGAATTCTGTCATTGCCTTTTGAAGGAAGCATCCCGGCATTCGCTTGGAGTGATTTGGGCAAACCATGGAAAACCCAAACATGGATGCCCGGATGCGAGACCAGAGCATTAACCACTCATGTAGCATATTTCAATAATTTTGTAGTTATATTGTAGTGAGGTGCAAGCCAGCCTCGGCGAGCTACAGGCGCAGAACACGAAACCGCGATTGCAGATATCTGAGTCCCTCATGCATGGTCACAGAGCAGCAGTTTTTACCATGAGAAACAAAGTTCGAAATGTTCTGGAACCAACTAGAAAGACGCCTCCAACTGGTCAATTAAAACTCTGCATTCACACCGCGTGATGCGAGCCAGCCAATAGGAAACAGTCACCCCACCATGAAGCGACAGCACAGAGACGCGTTCTGTACTCGTCTCTGCGCAGTTTCTTCTTGAATATAATGCCGTAAACTTGCCATTTTTTTTATGGAGCCAATGATTTAGGCAGTGTTAAAAAATCCACCACCATATCCACCCTTTGTATGCTTACAGGCGAGGCTTGTACCGAACCTCCCACTATTTTATTCAGCCATTCGGATATAGTGAGGAAGCACAATTCGCTTCTGTGCATATTAAAATGTACCATTCAACTGCATCATTCCACTTGTCTTTCTGTAGAGAATAAATGGCTGCCAATATCATCTTCGAAATTATTTCCAAATATCCAAAGTCATTAGAGTGACTTTGAGTGTTTTCCAGCTCGTACTTGCAGACGCCAACTGGAAGAACCAAAAGTTGACGGCGAGGAGGCTGGACGAATTCACGTGCAAGACTGGGTCAGTCGAAGGTAATACTTCGCTCTGCCATTACCATATGACACACACCCACCACCCTCGGTTGCAAACTAAAGTTAAATAAAGTATCTATAGCTTGGACAACTATCGGTTTTTCGGTTCTTGTAGTGCATCACGTGGTTAGGATTTTTGTGGGGCATCCTGCGGCTGTTTTTGCTGCATCAGTTGCCTTATTGTGACCTGTTCCTGTGATATTGTTGCTGTGAAATCAGTTGGTAGGAGAGCGATCCACTGTTTACGACTGTTGGATGTGTATACGTCTTGGATTATTTAAAAAAAAAAAAAAAATACTCCACTATTTTCGCGTGCAAATTACCACGTTTAACTTCGCTCTCATTAATACAGAATCTGTCCTCACCAGAGGTTATACAATTTCCTACCATCGCTAGTATGCACATGTTATTCATTTATTGAAAACTTTACCCATTTTTTAAATCTTAAAGATTTTTATCTCTGCTAAAATACTTCTTATCCTTGCCGTTTTATGTTGTATACTGGTTGTATATGCAGCACAATTTTTTTTTTTGATCTTGATTAGTTTAATTGGTGAGAAATGTTCTATTCCATTTGTAGTTCCCATAGCAAGATATCTCTCTGTTATTAAAAGTTCTCACATCTCTTAATTTCCTAATATAACAAATATGACCTTCCCTTGTTAAAATCTCTCTCGATACCCAATTTCTCTAAATTATCTAATATCCATTAAAAATTTGATCCTAGCTCTGTTAATAACTCACTCGGTACCAAGTATTACAAAATTGCTTCCTTAACTGAAATTTTAGTGAAAGTCGGATCATGGGAAATCATCGGAACAACTGCAGTAAATTTTGAAATATCAGTATGTTCTCGTACCATTTGTTAGGGATTGACGATGTCCACATACCGAGCGTGGGGGGGTGAGCAGTTAACGCTCTGGCCTCGCATTCTGGAGGACGTTGGTTCGAATTCTCGTCCGGGCATCCAGTTTTGGGTTTTCCATGGTTTCCCCAAATCACTCCAGGCGAATGCTGGGATGCTTCCTTCAAAAAGTCCATGGCCGAATTCCTTCCCGTTCCTTGTCCCCAGTCCAATCCTGCCTCTAATGACCTTAGCCGTCGACGAGGCATAAAACAATAAGAAAAAAATGTCCACAAAACATTGTTAGAACACATGAGCTATAATTTATCTTGATTATAAAGGCAACTGGAATTTTTCTGAGCGATTTTGTTCTGAGAGCGTTCGCCATGGTGAATATAGTTCTATATGTCACGTCTTTTTTTATTCCACTGTGTGCCTCTCTTTATCTTGTCATACATGTTTTTCATTCCTGTGTGACGCACACCTGGGGAATCAGGTTACTGCTTTAAATAATGTGACTTTCCCCCTCTGCCTACTCTATATTTGTACTACAAAATTAAGAATATTCTGTTACCTAATCGTGATGTCTGTCAATGCATCCATCTTCAAAATTCTCTGTAATATGTCGACTTGTGTTAATTTCCTTACAGAACAAATAACATTATTTCTATACAATTTTCCACTTTTAGGAAAACTATCTAAATCGCAAGATTCTGAATTCAAGCTCTCATTATCCGTTTAGTATGTGTTAAAACAACATTCTCTTAATAATAGTTGAACCACTCTTCGGGTAGCGCTTTAAGATGACCTAATGCAGGGGTTAATTCTTTTCCCCTGTTATCCTTCAAATGCACAAATTATCTATTTATTTTAAAAATTTTAACATTGTGGCACCGAGCATTGTGTGTGAACGATTAACGTTCTGTCTTCACATTCTGGAGGACGCGGGTACGAAACCCTGTGCGGGCATCCACATTTGGTTTTACTATTGTTTACCCAAATCACTCCAGGCGAATGCCGGGATGCTTCCTTCAAAAGGCCATGGCAGAATTCCTTCCCATTCCTTGCCCCTAGTTCTTTCCCACCTCTAACGACCTCGACGTCGACGAGGCGTAAAGACATAAGCAAAAACAACAACAACAACAACAACAAAAAAATGTGGAGTAGGTTATGAGTAATTACCTGATTTGAGTTTTACCTAAAATGTTATTTTCTGTTGATCCATGGCTCAAATAATAATCTTACCGTGTTTTGCTAAGGCTAGTTGGGTAAATTATTAACAAGACCTTGCTGACGAAGGCAGTCTTAGACTGATTCTCTTCTGTTCTAACTAGGTAGTAACAAGCAGAAATTCGGCTATTGCCGTAAAAGAAGAAAATCTCGGTATTCGCCTAGAGTGACTTCGAGAAACCATCAAAAACTGAAATCTGAATGGCTTGTCCTGCGTTGACCGTTCACACACCAGGCTCGGTAGATAAACTTAACAGTGTATTAGTACGTACTGTGAAGAGGAACGTGGCGTGTTCCCAGTCGGCGAGGTGGCTGCCGAAGGTGTGGTTGGACCAGTTGGTGGGACACAGTTTGCTGGGCAGAGGTATCGGTAGGTCCCCCGCTGCGCACATCTTCTTGCCTTCGCTCCACGGGAAGAACAGCCATACAGAGAGACGGACGCTGCCAGTGCCCGCACAGTTGTGCGCAGCTGCGTACACGGGAACGTCCACAGTGGCCGGGTCTGACCCGGATACCAGCTGAGTAGCGTCTGCAAACAATTCGTTTGAAGTAAGTGAATCCAGCAGAAAACCTGGGTTCTTAAATTAATTTCCAATACCTTACATCTCCATCGTTGAAGTGTTGTGACTAAAAATGCAGTGTTTTGATTAAAAAGAGTACCAAACAAATCGTTAAGGGGGGATGTAAACGAAAGTGCACAACTAGATTTATAACATCTGTGACGAAACACAATAGACTGAAACTTTGTGCACTTGTTGTCATATTGTGACGATATAATGCTCGTAGGCGGACTGGTATATGTGCTGTTTGTTGGCTGGGTGTTCCTCCAACCTTAAGCCGCGTTCTCACGAGCCCTTGTAATGAAGGCGGGACGGTACGGGACGGATACTCAACAACACGCCATGGGAACAGGTCCGCCTCTGCTAGCGGGGACGAGACGCAGCTACCCACTCCATGTCGGTAAACATCACAGGCGTGTAAAGTGGTGCGCTGTTGCAATCAGTTTGCAGCAACGTGGCATGTTGGATGGTATCCCAAACGACACTAGGCAACGTGATGAGGATGTGGTGGCGAGGTAGGGAGGCCTAACCTGCGGCGCGCGCTCGTCCCTACACTTCGGCTAATGAGGTGCCGCCTCCGTTACAAGAGATCGTGGGAAAGCAGCTTTACACTAGTGGCCTGCCCACGTTCGTTGTCGCTGCTCCACCACTGTCTTTCATAAAGCAATCTCCATTACCTTGTTATTATTTGGAGACTTGATAGGAATGGTTTGGACCGTGACAGGAAAGTACGGCTATACTGTTTGGCTCTGTGTAGGATTTCTCACAGATTCGTAAGTCAACAATAGTCGCCACCCGGGATTCGGGAAATTAAACAGGAGTGCTAGTGCAAATGCTTGTCACTAGCAGGTTACTGCCAAAGATGGTTCGTTGTGATTCAGAAGGTCAATTTTAAACTGTTTATTCCAAAACACAAATGGGTAGGCCGGTACCAGTCCCGCTTTACAATGAAAGTTCAGGCATCGTACAGTACTTCGATTTGAAGACAGCAGGTTAGCAGTTATAAGATCGGGAGCCTTAATAGTACACGTTGTCATTAACTGGCTACCGCAAGTATTCGACTGTCTTCGCGATTCAGATTTCATCTACTAGTGATAGCAGACTATGCCAACGACCCGGCGTAACGCGGCACATGGTTTACAAGTGAGCCTACCACGAACGACAGACACGTCAAACCACCATCGCCATTTCTAAAAGACTGACTACAACACGGCTGTTCTGCTTGCTCTTAGTATTGCAGCCAATCATAATTATTTTTAGTTCTCACATGAACTAACCAGCGAATCATGTGTTTCTTTACTGCCTTGTACCCTAGAGATTACCTCTTGGTGTAGCCTGTCCACTCCACTCTTTTTCTCTGTTTAATTCTGAAGTTTACTGTTCTGTTTCGCCAGCTAACATACCGGTACCCTCTTCCGTCTTAGCCCCTGTACCAAAATATTTCACCGAGTTTGCTCTCTTAACACTCGTGTTACAATATATTATTGCCGTTCCATGACATAGTACACTGATCCTACCTTAGAAAATGGCATTTCTATAGTCACTTCCAATATTTTTTGTCCTCTCCTGATAGTGGTACCCGTTTCACGGAAATTATAAGGTATTGTTCTCATTATTTTCCAACAATAAATGTAGCTATATATATATCTATAACTATACGAAGAGGGGATATAATACAAGCAAAAAGAGAATTTAAACCATAATTTTAATTTTGGAAGCAATAAACTGTTGTAAAAATTTCAATGTAAATATCCATAAACTCTCCAAATGGATAAAAGGATGCACAATTCTTCGTAAATATATGTCCAAACAATCTGTAAGTCCATACGTCCTCTCTAAACATTTCTCCTTTGTATTCCTTACAGATGTTGAGAAAACTGTTCCTACGTACTAAAAATAGACGTCAGAGAAAATGGCACTCAAAGTTTAGGAATGGTTTCTTCCTTGCATTTGTTCTACTTGGTAGCGACAGAAAAAATTATTTTAAAAATACTTCAGATTGAGATAAAATCGTAAAACTTTCGCAGAATACAGATAAATAAGCATACAATAATTGGAAAACATAATTTACAAAAAATATTTTTTAGCTCTGATCTGTTACATCCCTCCTTAAGGCGGAGCCCATTAATTACGTGAGGTGAAATGGGGGGGAGGAAGGTCCGGCGAAATCTCACGAAACCTCACCAAGGGGGAGGGAGGGGGCCAACGGAAATCTCACGTGAGGTTTTGAAATTGTTGTAGGACTGTAGAGCCAAAAAAAAGGGGGCTAGAAATGACGCGAATGTCGACCTAGGGGGTGGGGGGGGGAGATATTTCGTCTAAAAGTCGACCTTAGGAAGGGGTTAAACCGCCGTTAGAAGCATGAGACCTAAAAAAAAGGTCTCAAAAAGTTACGAGGTCGATTAGTAGGGGAGGGGGGTCTCCGGCAAAATCTAACGTCATTTCAGAGGAGGCGGTGGAGGGGAGGTCCGACCAGATCCCACGAAGTTTCACCAGAAAAGGGGGGGGGGTTCGGAATTTCGGAAAAAACACTTCACGTTATTAATGGTGCTAATTTCGAAATTATTCAACCTCCAGCTAAACTTTCTGCCTTTTATTTAATTTCAGGCGATTAGTAGACAACAATTTCAAAAGTTATAATTCATTGATTTCTCGTTTACGGAAGATTCTTTCTTCACTTGATTTCTTTCTAGCAAATTCAATCTCAAGAGAGAAATTGTAATATCTCGGCCGCCTAGCCAAGAGAGGTTTCCTAAACCATATCTACTTTCAGCGGCGTTTTGACTTATGGTAATTATTAGAAGGTACAGGAATTTGTTCAAGTGACATGTTTCGTAAACCAAGGCGTTGACCTGATGGCAGGTGGGATTTCGCCACTTACGGGGCCGAGCGGGCATCGCCATTCGCCACCCACTTTTAGTGAATCACGAAATAATAATAATAATAATAATTTACTGAATGTTGAGAGTGCGAGGGCGAGGGTGATGTGTTCTAGGTTACTGTCAGGTCATCAAATAGGTCAACCGAGCTTTTTTAGGTGTTCTATGAAAACTCGGGGACTTGGATTTCGGAGCTGGTAGCATGAGCCTCGGAGAGCTAGCTAGACCTGGCGACCGAAACAGCCTTTCACTTGCGATCTTGCTAGCTAAGTGGTTCTTCCATTAAATCGGCAACTGATGTGGCCTGTGGCTTCCGGCAGTTACATGCCGTGTATGGCAGACTTCTGCAGTCAATAAACCTGGAGTTGACCGTCTACGGATTTGTTCATGATTCAGTAGACATAGTGGGGGAAGGTAGTGTAGCCTGGGGCTGATAATCCCGGACATTTAAAGTTCTAACAATCCATAGAGGCGGGATGGGACTGGGGACAAGGAAAGCGAAGGAATTCGGCCATGGCCTTTTTGAATGAAGCATCCCAGCATTCACCTGGAGTGACTTGGGGAAACAATGGAAAACCCAAATCTGGATGCCCAGACGGGGATTCGAACCGGCGTCTTCCCGAATGCGAGGCCAGCGATCACCCACCACGCTCAGTACTATTCGTCTGTAAAACTTTGTTGTAAATACGTATGCACTCTCAAAGCGAGGTACGCGAACACCTAGGAGTTCACCAGTTGATCGTAGGGAGGTTCGCAACAAGATTAACGTTATGGAGGTTGACTAGCTGTCTCGAGCATTCTACCCGAAGGATGCTGAATTGAAATCTAAAATTACCAAAATTGCTCCTAAAATCGACTTAGGTTATTACAAGAAACAAGCCTATCCCTCAAATTTATTAGTAACAAATTTTTCTGTGTGACTGTATTACTTTTTTTAAAATAAAATCCTTATTTAAAAAAATAAAAACCTAAGAAGCCAGTTTTTTAAGGGATTCATCATTGTCTGGGAAACTTAATAGGGGTATGCAGGGCTATAAGTTTGAGGAACCTTGCAATAGTGTAAAACCAAATGCAACTGAGCTCCGGCTTGGGCGCCAAGTGAATTCCACACTAGTGTATGTTTTGTTCCTTGCGGAAGTTTTTGTTCGCCCCTGTCAACATTCATTGGAGATTATTGAATAAACGCATAGTAATGCAGGTTAGCAAAATTAAAAAAGGCACCATTTTAACGTCTTCACCATATAAAAAATGCGAAGAGGAGGACAAAACTAAAGGCATTAAAAAGGGCGAAGCAAAAAAATAAAAAAGTTAAAGGCGCTATAAAGAAGTTTAATACAAATAAAAGCAAATCAAGTAAAACAGAATTACGCGGAGAAATTTTTGAAGAAAACTGGATTCAGTGCTATGAAGCAAAGGCAGAGCCCATGAAAATTGTGTTTTTATAGATTCTTCAGATATTCATTATTATTATGATTTTTATAAGGCCAAAAAAAAAAAAAAACGATTAGGCCATCATTTATAACTGTTTCCGGCACTACCCGACAACTTTTGTGTTGCAATAAAAAAAAGAAAAATTGAAAGTGTTTTCAATTTAATTCGTTGAAAACATGTTATGATTACTAACTTCTAAATAATATTACTGCATAAGTTTCCAGTTTAATTTTAAGATTAAAATAAAGACAGAAAATGTGTTTATTTTATTTTTATTTACAATTAATTTTAAGTGTCCCCCCGAACTTTCCCTACCCCTCTCCTGATTGCAAACCTTAGGCTTGGTGTCAGAACTGATAGGATATTTTTTTTAGAAGCAGACGCAGAAGACTAACGGCGGTTTGGACCCGACGACCGCTACCATCTGCGGAAAAGAGGAATACGATACTCAGCCACAAGTAAGTCCACATCCACACCCACACAGCACTACAATCCTGACAAAACCTCGTGGCTCTGGCAAACACCAAAAAGGGCCACGACACTATTAAGTTTAAAATTGTGTATTAGTAAATGTGAATTGAATTTAAAATCCAAGAAAATAATTTTGTCCAAGAGTTTGCCAATATTTTAAGTACTGTTCTGTATGTGTCCACAGTAATGATAACCTCTGTGAGTCAACCTATGCACCTTCCCTTGAAGCACCGTTTCAGCATGAATCAGATTGGAGTAGTTAAAACTGTTAGCTTGCGATTCTAAGCTCTTATAAATGATTTACATTCTAGCGTTAAGCTCGGAGGCGTTATCAGCCACTCTTGTGGTCTCACAATTAGCTACAGTTAACTGCACAACACTAAAAATTACGGTATTGAAGAGTCATGGCACATAACACAACTGGTAAAAGACCTAAAAGCGTTAAGGAACCATTGGCCTCACATTAAGAATTTCGGCAACATCTGCCTTGCTTAAAGTTCATATTGATCCTATGCGAAGCAGAGCAGGAAGGCGGTAATGATCTCACTGTCGACGCGCCCTAAATCACAACAACAACAACAACATGATAAGATTTCATTTAACAAAATTGTAGGGGGAAGACTGCTATTCTGACTGATTGCGAACTGAGAGGTCATGGTTCCGAGATCAAGATAAAGTCGAAGATATTTCCTAGAAAGTTCTGTGTCGACTGCCTACTGTCCGGTTAGACCAGGGGCCCCTTGGGGTCGATAAGAGATCTCCCGGGGTCAATTAATACAGGGGGATCGAAAGGGGGTCGACTAATACTAAAGAGGATCAATTAAACTGTGCAGGAAAAAATAGGTCAATAAATTAAAGCTCATCCTCTCAATTCTCGTCTGTCATGTCGAAGTCATGTGAAGTAAATGGTGGAACTTTCAACAAATTACTTTTGCTCACTGAGGTAAGGTGGTTGTCAAGAGGTGATAGCTACAGTATTGGGAGTTGAAGAGTACCTTACGAAGATGGATCCATCGCTACGTGACAAGTTAAAACAGTACAACAACCATCTGCACTTTCTTGCAGGTCTTTATTTGAAATTTATTCCATCTATTCATAGTTTTGTTCCTATTTTTTTGAGATTATAATAATAGTGGAAAGTGTCTCGTTTTTCTGTTAATGTTATTGGGTGGATTTTATAAATTCTTTCCTTGAGCTGCTATGCAGGACTCCTAATTGCTAAGCATCAGAAATGCCAAAAATGATTTAATGTCTTTATTAAATACTTGTGGGTGTCGATAAGAAGGCAAATATCCTATCAAGGGGTCGACGGGGTAAAAAGTTTGGGGACCCCCGGGTTAGACTCTGCTCGGGAGTTAAAATGACTGGAACGTAATGTTGACGATACCACCTAATTGACTGTACCCAGGTCGCGGAATTAAATTACGAACTCTGTGTACACCTTTCCATCCACCTCACGATTCTCAAGGGCCGGGATAGTGACACGTTTTACCCGTAACGCCGTTATGGGAAATTTCTATCGCATACTGTGGCTGTCAGAAATGTGTGAGGGGAGGTGCGTACTCACTCTTGATTCCTGGCCTTGGTATCAGGTACCACTCCCTGGATGCCGATCCGGTGGGCAGCTGGTCGCTGAAACCCAGCTGTGGGTGCCACGGCCTGACCCTCTGCAGGTAGTCTTCGGCAGCTGCAGGCAGGAATGTCTCGTCCTGCGATAGATGAACCAGCGGCGACCATCTCTCCGCCAACCGAACCACTGAAAAAGACACCGAAGAACTGGATAACACCATTTTCAATAGCAAGAAAAATGTCAATACTCACTATAAAAATATTTTTGACACATATCTATCGTCTGGTCTGATGCAATTCTCCATCTCTTCCAATCCATTGTTACTGATTCCGCCTCAACGTAGGAGCTGATAGCAACGAGATTTAATTATACAGAGTATCTTTTTCTAAAATGAATTCGAGGGAAAATTGAATATTAGAGTGCTCATCGTTGAGATATACGCCCCATTCACCTTATTCACCACAACATGAGACCACAATTTAGGTAACCCAGGAAAATGTTTTGTAGGAGTTGTGGAATGCCCACGATCGTCATAAGCTTGAATAATGGAAGATTTTAAAACAGTTTTTGAAGATTACTACTAACTAGATAATTTTTGACGAACCGACCGTTTCTCGTTGTAGTACACGGTTTCACACAAACCGCAGGAATAACTGAATTACCGTGGTGGGTGAGCGCTAACGTTCTGGCCTCGCGTTCGGGAGGACGTGGGTTCGAATCCCCGTCCGGGCATGCAGATTTGGGTTTTCCATGGTTTCCCCAAATCACTCCAAGCGAATGCCGGGATACTTCCTTTAAAAGGTCATGTCCGAATTCGTTCCAGTGCGTTGCCCCCGACCTTTCCCGCCTCTAATCACCTCTACGTTGACGAGTTGTAAAGCCATAGGCAAAAAAAAAAAAATCTGAATTTTTTTTTGGCCGTAAAAAGTTTTTTCACAAACTGGCCCATATGCGAGGAGGATATCAAAAAATTGGTGCAATCACATGTATAGGTTTTTTTTTTTTTTTTTTAAATTGGAGGAAGCAGAACACATTATAGTCAACAGACTTGCTTACGCATTTGTATCATCCATTCGGGAATGAAAATACTGTTTCACCTCAGAAATCTTGTAATTCCTTGCTTTATGTGCTGCTCTTTCGCTGAACGCCTTATATTTTGAAAAACGAATAAAATAAGTTCATGTCACGTATCGATAATATTCTGAGCGGCCTAAGGATCTAAGCCCTAGTGAAAAAATTTCAAAACGGAAGAACTGGCAGAAAGTGTCTTTTGTTATATTCCATTTTCAATACGGACAGATTTGGGATTTAACCAAGAACTTTGGTGCACAAGCCATGGGTAGGAAGCGTGCACATACCATCTCTTCTATCCAGTCGACAATTCTGAATAGTGAAAACTTTCTCACTACCGGAGCACGAAGGCGCCGAACACTATCATGTTACAGCAACGAACGAAGCCAGAGGGAATCTATGCTGCACTGCAATTCATATAAGCAGTACTGTTGATAAATGCCTCTAGCGTCTTTAATATTTTCTTTTTAAGTTTTGGTAAGCTGTGGTTGTTTAGTATAGTCAATGAAACTTTTGCTAGGCAATGAAAATAAGATAAGATGGGAAAAATAGCCCGTCACATACCACAGATGATGACAGGAGGCGCAGAATAACACAA
The DNA here is from genome assembly GCA_031002005.1 of Vandiemenella viatica. Lineage (NCBI taxonomy): Eukaryota > Metazoa > Arthropoda > Insecta > Orthoptera > Morabidae > Vandiemenella > Vandiemenella viatica. The sequence goes on along the minus strand of JARYHS010013631.1, from coordinate 120,855,294 downwards.
TATATATATATGTGACGCTCAAAGACCGGAAACGCTCATTGAGCGAAAAAAGATACCACAACGCGTTCTGATTTCTTGAAAACGGCCACATCGCGTTGAGGGTTATCAGTATCTAACGCTTTGCGTTCACGACGAATCGTTCCTATATATGATTTTTCTTACAAGGCTCAAAAAAAACAAAAAAAAGTGAGTCGTCATGTGCGGAGAATGCGACCTGGACCAGACGCAAATTCCACGTTGTATCCTGTTTGAGTTATCCACAACGAGTTCTGACTCTTTTTTTTAAGTGACAACGCAAATAACGTGTTGAGGTTGTTTTAAAGAAACCAGAATGCGTTGTAGATGCTTTTTTTTTTCGCTTATTGAGCGTTTTCGGTATTTAAGTAAGCGTAACATGTACGTTTTTAGGAATTGAATTTGCACAGTCTACTTGATTAAGAAACTTACGTTGTTCCCTTGAAGCAACATGCCAACTATTGTCTTCGACATTTATAGCTCGTGTATCGACACATTCATGCCATTGAATTCTTTCTATCAAAGATAATTTTTGCTTTGTTTCAGATTAATTGGACAATAAAAAAACGATCAATTTTTTCCACTGCTCTGGCTTCAGATTTTTTATGCTTATACTAATGATTGCGATATGTATCAATGGGAATATGTTCTTAAGCAATACTGAGGAAAAGAAATACAAGGTGTGTTTTGCTTCAATATGTATTGTTTTCCATCTATATTCAATGGGTATTTTAATTCGCCATAGGGAGTTCCATCCTTCCAGGTTTATCTATCGGTTGCCCAACGCAACATTATATAAAATATATAAAAACCGAAACGACATTTTTAATCTTTGGAAGTTCACGCATTATTTTATGTATTTTATACAACACGCTGTCAATACGAAATCCTCAGTTTTTTACTTCATCCTTATTAGAAAGACACACACTAACAAGATTTTATTGTATCTATGAACGTCTGTTTCTTCTAAATCACATTTCCACCTAATTATTTAGGGAGATCTCGTAACTATCTTTACCCGTCACTGTGGTTCAGTGCGCTAACGTGCCGCACACTGGATCGGCGATCAATCAAGGCGAATGACGAGACAGTCCCCAATCTGTTCATCAAAAACTACACATTTCCCAAACAAAAATACACTTATCACACACAGAGTGTAGTTACACGTTTAACAGACAGATGGCAACACTTCACTTCCCCTAATAGTACTTACTACGACCTTGCGGCAGGAATAAAATGCTTGGCGTCAGCAAGGGCATAAAACCATAGCTGCAAATTTGACCATGCCAACGATGAGAAAAACTCATCGAAGGCAGCCGGCCCCAAAATGATGGGAAAAGGTGGCGAAGAATAAAAAGGTATCATAACTATAATAATGAAAGCCGCGTTTGTCGTATTGTGATGTAGATTTATTTCCCAACCCGGTTAGTGTCATTGGCATATTCAAGAGCTAGCGTTTCTTAATCAGCTATGAGCGTCTCTAAGGTATGCACTCAAAGGAGAGATAGTATTATTTCTCGCGGAGAATCCTTATAATTCTGTTCCGTGTTGATTCATGTTGAATTTCTTTGTTTTCAACGAAAAAACTGTTCGTGGTGAATGTAGTTGGTATCTGCGATCTTCAAGCTAAAGATCCAGTTTTGGCAGTACAATGTCGTCAAAGGTTTTATATACTTATAGGAACATCGACATCCCATACGTTACATCTCAGAGTAAACTAGATCAGGAACAGCATAATATCTTGATTATCTATTTGGAATCGTTATTAAAAAGTTCACCATTTCAAAGCAGGCCATGGTTACACACTTTAATTCCTAATGCACTTTAATGAGAATTTTTAGTTAGTATTAGACAATAACCAAGGAAACGTTGCGCTTAGAAACTGTGTTAAATTGCTAGCATTTTTTAAATAACTTCCTTACTCTGTGGCCACTTCCGTGCAATGTTGCCACCTTAGCGATTTTGTCGCTAGATTCAGTGAATTTTGAAGTTCTACAGCGATATTCTTACATGCGTTATCGCTAAAAATTTATTTGGTGATTTTTAGTGATATTCAATCCTGCAGTTTAAAAAATAAACTCGCTTTCTTTCAACTACTTTATTTGGTAGAAAATATGTCTTGAGTATATATTTTTATATTACTTACTTTACAATTTTCCTTTATTTTATTTAACGATTTCTAGCGAATATTTTAGTTCTAAATATCCCGTAATCTAGTGAGTTTTTAGACCAGGTCTAGCGACTTTTGTTTTCATAAGGTGGCAACACTGCTTCCGTGTGAGCAGCGGTCGAGAACGGTCGTGTATTTCCTCCACTATAGTGCTCGCATCGCTATCGGAAAGTTCTACTGACGCAACGTGTTCCCGGATTACTTTTAACAATATATTAATTATATCGTTTAACGTGAGTTACCAAACCTTCTACCGATGTGACCCCACAAACTGATTAGTGGCCCATCGGCGGAAGACTACATCCGAACGTTCTCCCTCTGAGCGACCGGTTGCTTGTGATGTAGATAAACACGGACTTGACTTAGGCCATTCGCAACTCAATGATCAGCGAGAACTCTAATATAACTGCCGTAAATCCATCTGACATCAACAACGAGATGATTTCTGAAGACAACGCAGTCCACCCATCTAGATTTGCACTCCCAGAGCAGCAGCCATGTCAAACAGCCCATCACCAGCAGGCTACCTGCAGCACGATCTTCAACAGCAGCAACAACCATCAGCCCAGCAGCACCATCTCCATCAGCAACAACATTACCACCATCAGCAGCAGCAACAACAGCAGATTCTTCAATATCAACAGCATCAACTCCAATCCTCACAACCGACGGGGACAACACAACATCCCACGACTCCCGACGCATTGCTGAACGAAATGTATGTACAGTTTAATGCAGGCACCAATATGCCTCAGCCTCCCCAGTGCCCAAATGATACAAGTAGTTTTATGTCGCCCATGGATATTGCTAACGATCAAAAAAGAACCGGTCAAAAGCGCCCGCGCACAAATAATGGAAAAAACTTGCAACAACCTCCTAGAGCGGGGGTCTCCAAACTTTTTACCCCGTAGACCCCTTGATAGGATATTTGCCTTCTTATCGACCCCCCACAAGTATTTAATAAAAACATTAAATCATTTTTGGCATTTCTGATGCCAAGCAACAAGGAGTCGTGCATAGTAGCTAAAGGAAAGAATTTATAAAATACACCCAATAACATTAATAGAAAAACGAGGACACTTTCCACTAATATTATAATCTCAAATAATAGGAACAAAACTATGGATAGAGGGAATAAATTTCAAATAAAGACTTGCAAGAAAGTACAGATGGTTGTTGTACTGTTTTAACTTGTCACGTAGCGATGGAACCATCTTCCTAAGGTACTCTTCAACTCTCAATACTGTTATTATCACCTCGTGACAACCACCTTACCTCAGTGAGCAAAAGTAATTTGTTGAAAGTTTCATCATTTACTTCACATGACTTCGACATGACAGACGAGAACTGAGAGGGTGAACTTTAATTTATTGACCTATTTTTTCCTGCACAGTTTAATTGATCCTCTTTAGTATTAATCGACCCCCTTTTGACCTCCCTGTACTAATCGACCCCGGGAGATCTCTTATCGATCCCAAGGGGTCGGTATCGACCACTTTGGGGACCCCTGTCCTAGAGCCTTATCTCCTGATAACGGACCACCAGAAATGAGATACGTTATTAATATACCTACGCAAAACAGATTCCAAATCTTGCATTGCGAAGAACCTGTAGAAGAGGGAACTGAAATCACAGAAGTAGTTAAAACGCCACCAATTTTTCTACATGACGTAAACAATCATCAAAGACTTACGCGAGATCTAAAAAATTTGCTAAGTAATGACTTTTCAGCCGAACTTAAAGGAAAATTTATTAAAATAAATACAACTTCTATTCAGGATTTTAGAACTCTGACAAAACATTTTGATACCGCAGAAATACCATACATTTCGTGCCCCAGACACAAAACAATCATCGGTTATCGCGCGTAACTAACCATATTCACTAACAGATGATGAAATAAAAGAGGAACTAATAAGACTAAAATTCCCAGTGTCCAAGGTAACAAGACTTTTAAATAAAGATAAGAACCCTATGCCACTCTGCGCGGTTGAGCTTGAAGAAAATCGCGATTGTGCTAATATCTTTGAATTAGACAGATTGTTCCACTCCATTATCAGAGTAGAACCACGCAGAAAGTCAAAAGACTTCCCTCAGTGTACATATTGCCAATTATACTGTCACACAAAAAACTACTGCAAACTTGATCCGCGATGTGTTCGTTGTGATTGGAAGCACCACTACTCCTCATGTAACCACCCGCGTACTGCAAAACCAAAATGTGTTAATTGCGGCGGGGAACATCCAGCTAATTTTAAAGGATCTAAATATTACGAAGAATTGAAACTTAGAAGTTCCAAAAAACCTTTATATCAAAACAAACTTAGCTACTCAGACAGACAGTTTACTGAGACACTCATACCGCCCAATCCGGCCTCACCAGAATTTCCGTCTTTACCAACCATAGTGCCGCCTCCACCACGTCGTAAATACATAGCTGACCAAATGATGCAAAACAAAGAGAACCCTAATTTACAGCATACCCCGCAAAACAATTCTCGACCCTCTTACAGTAACATACTACAAGGAAACCGTAACACATCACCTTACGACACAAACATACCACATAATGTGCACAACACTGGGCAAGGTACTGCATGGACCAGCCTAATAAATGAACTAATCTCTGGATTAATCTCAACTTTTCTCCCTATGATAAAAGAGATTATCATGTCGTCAGTAGCTAGCTTTCTCCAAAATGGCAAATAATACGGTCAATGTTTCTAAGTTAACACTCGTAAACTGGAATGCAAATGGCGTACGAAATAAGAAATCTACACTTGCCGAATTTATGAGCCGCCATAATGTTGACATTGCTTGCATAACTGAGACACACATCACTTCGAATGACACTTTTAAAATTACTGACTATAAAATTTACAGAACAGATCGGCGGCGTAGCTATATTGGTTAAAAATAATATTAGTCATTGTTCGATCTATATGCCCGCCAATGATCTGGAAACTGCTGGTATCCGAATCCAAACTAAAACAAACTCCGAAATAACAGTAGTTGCTGCCTACAAACAACCAAATCGGAGGCTTACACAACAAAAGCTCATACCAACATTTGATCAAAATCAGTCTACCTTACTAATGGGGGATCTGAACAGCAAGTACGAAGTTTGGGGACGTAGAACAACACCGAACGGCAGGAAACTGCTCGACGCTGCAGGTAACCTCGGTTTACATATAGTCGCACCACACGGCCCGACCTATTTCTCTAATAATATAAATCTTCCCCCTGACATACTTGACATTGCGCTCGTTAAAAATACACCACTACCAATACATATCGAAGCAATCTCTGAATTAGACTCAGACCACATTCCGGTGTTAGCAAAATTTGGTACAAACCCCGAAATATCAGATGAAACACCAAAGATACTAACCGGACAAGTAAACTGCAACCTATTCGAAATTAATCTTAATCAGATATTACCATCATTCTCTAGGCAAGACAATGAAGATAAAATTGATGAAGGAGTACGACAGTTAACGACTGCAATTCACCAGGCGATAGAACTATCGACCAAGAAATCACAAACAAAATCGTTTAGATCATTCCATGAAAGAATACCGCAAAGAATCATTGAGTTAATCAACTATAAAAATCAAACTCGCAGACAGTGGCAAAGGCAGCGACTCCCACACCAACGCCGACTACTAAACCAATTAGACAGGTGAAAACAGAACTTGACTCATTTCGTTACGAATCATACCAAAAGCATCTATCGGAAATGGAACCTGGCGACAGGTCTCTATGGAAAACCACAAAACGTATTCTCAAGGAACCCACTATCTTACCACCCTTAAAATTGAATGATAAATACATATCCAGTGCTTCAGAGAAATGCGAAATCTTTGCAGATCATTTCGAAAATACCTTCAAACCAAATCCTATAGTAGATCATGAGTTCAACACAACAATTAAAAATTTAAATCAGTATGTTACTATCGGCGCGGAGAATTACGTCAGATTCACTACTCCAAAAGAACTGCGACAAATAATTAAGAATTTACCTGTACGAAAATCCCCAGGCCACGATAACATAACTAACATAGCGCTTAGGTCAATACCCCGCCGCGCCGGCCACGGTAGCGTAGGGGCTAGAGTACTGGCCCCACGTGCCGAAGGTCGCCGGTTCGAGTCCGGCCGAGGGCATGGGTGTTTAAGTGTTGTGTGTTAGTGTGCTTGTCGTGTCCGTCCACAATTACTTGAAAGATATATATATACACGTAGAGAAACTAAAAAACACTGGATGAAAATAAACACATACTTGAGCTAGCTGTATGGCCTAAGGAAGCCAAATGCCATTAAAAAAAAAGTTATTACCCCCAAAGGCAGTAAGCTACCTCACTTCACTTCACAGCATTCTATGTACCGGGTATTTCCCAAGATGTGCTAGCCGTAGCAAATTACATAGAATTCAAATATTTCAATACAAACTACTCAGATTAGCAGTGAACGCACCATGGTATGTACGAAATAGTCAGCTACACAGAGAGTTAAATGTTGCTTACATTTATGAATTTATAAAACAACAAACCATACATTTCATCAACCGAATGATTGCAGTATCTGGTGCGCATTTTTTACAAACTAGGGAAAAGAACCGGCCAAACTAGGCTAAAAAACCTCCTTCCTCAAGATATTTTTCTATCAGGCAGTGATTCCGAAGAAGAAGTGAACCAGCTAATAAATACCGTGTGGCCTGTCATCTTCTATTTGACATCTCGTTTGTTAAGTATAGATCAGATTTTTGTCAGCGCTCGAAAGAAAATGTGTGTATATACATAAAAAGTGTAATTATTTTAAACCAATTTCATTTTAACTGTTTTGATTACTGTTCTAATTCTGATAACTGTTTTTATTACTTTAATACTGATATTCCTATTGCTAACATTGTTATAAAATTTATTGTATCATATAGCCTTGTAGTCACTGAGGGGCAATATGTAAGTTAGGTTTTTTGTCTAATTCAACATTGTCCTGTATAGCAATATTTGCTGAACTGATAATCATATATATTATTTCTATAAAGTGTTTTTTTGTCACAAGACATTATCTCCCTTCATACTTAACCGAAATCAATGAATGAGGTGTCATATTAAAGCTTATGGTCTCCACCTTGGTAACATCATATTTTAAGAAATGATTTTTTCAGAATTCGATCCTTAAAGGTAAAAAATATCAATATTTCCAAACTGTTGTTTTTTTTGTGATATGGGCCATTTATCTTCCTGGATATCTATCTAAAATCGTTTAATGAAGTATCATTTTAAACATTAAGATCTCCGCTTTGGTCACATCATATATTAACACAGGATTTTTTCGAAATTCGACCCTTAAAGGGCAAAAGCATCAATATTTTTGCAATGCGTTTTTGTGTCGCGAGCCATTTATCTCCCTTTATATGTAACCGAAATAGATAAATGAGTTATCATATTAAAGAGTAAGGTCTCCGCCGAGGTAACATTATATTTAAAGAAATTAATTGTTCGTAATTCAACTCTTAAAGGGCAAAAAGTCAATATTTTTAAAATGCTTTTTTTGTGTATCGAGCCATTTATCACCCTGCATATCTAACCGAAATCGATAAATGAAGGAGGATTATGAAAAGTATTGTCTCGGCTTTGGTAACATCATATATTAAGGAAGAATTTTTTTTGGAATTCAACCCTTAAAGGGAAAAAGTAACATTGGTTCTATAATGCATTTTTGTGTCACGAGCCATTTATCTCCCTTCATATCTAACCGATATTCGTAAATGAGGTATCATATTACAGTGTAAGGTCTCCGCCGTGGTATCATTATATTTTAAGAAATTAATTCTTCGTAATTCGACCCTTAAAGGGCAAAAATGTTATTATTTTTAAAATAAGTTTTTTGTATCTCGGGTCATTTATCTCCTTGGATATACAACCGAAATCGATAAATGAAGTAGGATTATAAAGATTAGTATCTCAGCTTTTATCAAATTATATACTAAGAAAGATTTTTTTTTTAATTCAGCCGTTAAAGGGAAAAAGTATGAATGTTTCTTCAACGCATTTTTGTGTCACTACCCATTTATCTCCATTAATATATTATTACCGAGATAGATAAATGAGGTATCATTCTAAAGATTAAGGTCCCCGCTATGGTCACATCATGTTTTAAGAATGAAATTTTCTGAATTTAACCCTTAAAGGGCAAAAATATCAGTATTTCTAAAATGCGTTTTTTGTGTCTCGAGTAATTTATCTTTCTTGATAATTAAACAAAATTGATAAACGAGCTATCATTTTAAAGAAGATCTTCGTAAGGTCTTCGGTTGATTACACCATATTTTAAGAAAGGATTTTTCAAAATTCGACCCTTAAAGGGCAAACGTATTAATATTTCTACAACGCATTTTTCCGTCACGAGCCATTTATCTCCATTGAAATCTAACCGAAATCAATAAACGGGGAATCGTTTAAAATATTAAAGTATCCGCTTTGGACACATCATATTTTAAGAAAGAATCCTTAAGGGACAAAAATATCATCATTTCTAAAACTTTTTTTTTTTCCTCGCTTGATGCCTAACCGAAATCGATAAATGACATATCGTTTTAGAGATTAAGGTCTCCAATTACGTAAAATCATAAAATAAGAAAGAATTTTTCGGAATTTGATGTTTCAAGTGGTAACATGTATCAAACAGTTAAGAGCCAAGGCCCTAGATTGCAGCTTCAGTATCGCAGAGATGTCAATAAACCTTTTTTTTATGCAATCGGTAGCTTTTCGGATATTTTTTTTCTGTTACTGAAACATTTTTGTTTTGCTATACAATTCCAGTGCAAACATTTTATTCGCACATCAGCACATGTCACAGAGTTGTTGATATGCTGTGAGCATTTTTTTTCAGGTTGGTTGTATTCTGTTACGATCAGTGACATTTTGTCGTACATACAGTGTGTTTTAAATTTTCCTAACTGTTTCGTAATATGTTTCGATGCATACCTATTGCACTAAACAAATAAATATTTGCCACAAAGTGCAGTTCAACTTTTAACTATATTACAAATATTCAACAACACTATTCATTGTATTTTATTAGCGAAATTTTCGCACGGGTCCTCTAGTAAATTCATAAAAACAACTCTGTGGCTAATACTTCAGTTCCTCATACGCGACTTCCGCCAAGAAACAGTTATGTAAACACTACACATCGGACAAATGAATAGGGTCACGGTTTGCTACTGCCATGCAGAGCGGAGGAGAAAGTCGGGAACAGTCTCTCGCGAACAATGGACATTTTTGCCCTGTTGCGGGAATAAAACCTGCCAGCCGATCTAAAGTACCTGTCGTATACATCCAACAGAAGACCCGTCCATTAATATAATTCAGGCAACTTTCACTGCAGTAACTCTTTCGCGCTGCCTCCAAATCACCCCACACATCTCTAAATCAGTATCATTATTTGCTTGATATCTAATCAAGTTCCTCTCCCCATAAAGTTTACAAGGCTTCATAGAAATTTCCAGGATGAATTTTCACAACAATGAGCGATATCTTATTCATAGTTCTTTGAAGTAGGGAGAACTGCATCAATAGGTTGCACACAGCGAGGAATATCCCTAGATAACCATAAATACGTATCGTAGGTGCTCAAATAAGCGTTTCAAATGTGTAGTTCTAATTCACATTGAACACTTTGTTTGAGCCTCATAGCCTCTCATAACTATGACATAGACGATATCCAGAAGTACCTCGTAACAGCTAACAAAACAGTGACTACAAATATACTGGACAAATTCTGCGCCTCAGTTTTTCTACTGCGACAGTCATAATGTTTTAAATTAATACTATCTTCGCTGGGGTGACCATCCTGGTGCTGAGATTGTTAACACTACAGAAAAAGTCCACAGCGTTCAACCCTAGGTTATCCGATTCGAGTAGCAGAAGAAATTTTAATTATGGTAACTTAGCCTCCAGGGTATAAGAGCGAGTGGTGTAAGACTCCTAATCACGAGATTTTGCTCTCAGAACCTGGGATAAATTTGAAACCTCTCCACCGTTCGTATGGTGTGAGGTCGTACGACACTGCTGCTGGTTATTCGTCCGTTTAATCATGGCAGTTACGTTAGTATCATTCGCAAAAATAAGCCTCAAGTAAAAGCACCACATTCGAGTCTCTCTTTCTCTCTCATACACATCACACTCAACACTTCAAAATCATTCATCACACTCATCTAAACATCAGTGATGATGTTACAAACTTTTAATGATGACGGAAAATGGCAGAAGCATTAATTTGAGATCAGGAAACTTGGTCCGGAAACGCCTCAGCTACGTGCAAAATCTGTTTTTAATAAGTTGCAGGCAATATGACAAGGATAGGGGTCATGTGAAAAATTTTGTGAACAACGGTCCTGTAGAGACTAAAGGGGATCTCTCTATTATTATTATCATTTTTTTTTAATTGCATTCGGCTACTTGTGTCATACAGCGAGCTCAATGCGATTATCATGACTTTTCCAGTGTATTAGTTTCTCCAGTACATTGTTGTTAATAAGTACGGACACATGGGCAGTACAGGACGGACACGACATACACAAACACAACTCTTAAATATCCATGCTCTCGGTTCGATTGGAATCGACGACCTATGGCCCGCAGAGCTATATAGTACTCTAGGCCCTACGCTACCGAGGCCGGCAAAGGGGACCTCCTGGAAAGATTCTCGCTGCCTGTGAAACCGTTAGGACGACACCGGTAATGTTCCACCGAATATGACAGAACTTAGTGCAACGTCATCATGCCTGCTTCGAAGATTGGAGGACGTCATTTTGAACAATTGATCTGGATCTACTCGCAGCTTGTGAAAGGGGTGCAGCAACATAAAGTTATTACATCCACAAGCAAAGATTCCCACCGAGGCTTGAGCAGTGCAATTTCGCACTGCTAGTTGCCATTCGGGAGAACCGGGGTCAAACCCGGTTCGGCCATCCTGACTGAGGTTTTCCGTGGTTTTCCTCAGTCACTCTAGGCTAATGCTGGGATGGTTCCCTACAAGGCCACGGCCGACCTTCCATCCCCCTTCCCTCCCCGTAGTGTGGTAGGCTGAAAAGGATCTCCGTGAACCTCCAGCAGCCCGCCTTCCAGCCTTCAGCTGGGAGGAATGAAATAGTAAAAAAAAAAAAAAAAAAAAAAAATATTCTATGGGTGCAGCTTATCCATTACGAGTTAGCTAACCCCCGTTGTTTTAGAGGGAGAAGCTCATCCAATTTGGTCGGGCTGATTCGCGCGCCCTGGACCGCCTTTTTGAGGCGGTGGCTTTTGGGTTCCGGGTGAGTAAGCCATCTCCATTTCGGTTTTCCATGGTTTTCGAAATCCCGAGATGGTTCATTTAAAAGGGTATGGCTGAACTCCTTTTTCGGTTACTCTGTCCAATTCATTTTGGGCGAAGAGTCACTTGATATCGTGGGCTAGCCCAAGGCCGACAAACTTCGATTAAGAAAACAAAGATTCATAAGTTCAATTATCCTACTTTCATAGGTATCTCAAAAGTGTTCTGGTGGCTCAGTGCTCAAAGCGTCTGACTGGAGATCGAAAAGTCCCCAATTCGAATCCCTGTCTCAGCGGTCATTCTCAAACGCCCTTAATCAGACCTTAACTTCTGGCACAGTTTGCTGTGTAATGCGAAGTAAGTCCATGGTTAGGATACAACGTTAAAACGTAGGTTTCTTCTACCCGGTGGATTATCGTGTTATGCTAGGTAAAGAGAAAAGGAACTGGCTGTCATACTTCTGATTCCAGGTTTTGTATGCCTCCTTCGGTAGCGTACAACCAACCATCGGATTGGGGTCCATGCTTAGCTTTTAGGTATCTCAAAACATAATTGTTTTATAACCGGCGACCTGCCGTTTCCAAACTTGGGCTCGTTATCTCAAATTGATAAATTTGCCCTTTTCCATCATCCCTGAAGGCTTGTATCATAGTCAGTGAAGCATCCTGAAACAGATGAATGTAATAAATGATTTTTGAGACTTGCGTGTCGTCCGTGATGTGTATGAGGAAGAGAGGGGACAAAAATAAAAATTGTAGTTTCAAAAACTAAAATCACGCTTTCGTAGTAATGTGAACTAAAAGGTTAAAAATAATATTTAAATATAAACATTTTGTTTAATAGTGATAGGACGTCCCACAATTCAGGATAAATTAATTTTTTGAATAAGCTTAAAGAATAAAGTCACTGATTCCAAAATTAACTTTAATGTTAAAAAAGCATGGGGTGCTATTTCAGTTGTCTTATATTTTTTGTCGTTGGCTGTTTGTAAAGACAGAGTCATTGTCAGAAGTTATGTAGAGCGCACCACACGCTTTTTTAACATTAAAGTTAATTTTGTAATAAGTGACTTTATACTTTAAGCTTATTCAAAAAAATTAATTTATCCTGAATTGTGGGACGTCCTATCACTGTTAAACAAAATGTTTATATTTAAATATTATTTTTAACCTTTTAGTTCACATTACTACGAAAGCGTGATTTTAGTTTTTGAAACTACAATTTTATTTTTAACTTTTTAGTTCAGATAGTTTAAAAAGTATGTTTCTTACTGTTGGCTTTTCTTCGCCAATCTCTCTTTTTCTTTGAGTTGTAGTTTCATTATTAATTATTATTCCCACGAGTAAAATACAATTAAATTGTGAACTCAACAAGAGATCCAATAGCACGGTAAACGAGGAAGGCTACTTTTCTATAATAGTACGAAGTAATATTTCGAATACTTACTATTCAACATCACGTTAAGCGACTTCAGACAGAGTAACCTTTCTGGATAGGAGACAGCAGAAGACGATCGTCTACAGCAACCAAGGCTCGTAAATCACACCCGGGAAACTGGAGAACGATGATGATGATGATGGCTATATTGGATGGGAAATCTCCGAAGGGTGTGGCCGCCAAATGACGAAGATTTCTCGAATCGCACCTGTGCACTAATGTCGCGGCTGCATTTGTCTAACTCAGTAATCCCATCAAGTATAGGATACACTGACAACGTGGTGAGAGTGAAATTATTGAATTTTTATCGGTTCTTAATAAGTGTGCAAAATTTAAAACGATTCGGACGTCAGGAAGCGGGTAAACACTGAAATGAAAGATTCCATTACATGCAACCATTTTTCTATTGTTACCGTCAGAGTAACGAGAATAGCAGGACGTTGCTAAGAGACAACTGTATTGTCAACGGTTCTTAAAACGTGTACAAAATCTTTATGTTTTTACTGTCAACGTAATCAGAATATGAAGACATAGCTATGAAATTATTGTATTATAATCAGTTATCAATACATGAGCAAAATTTCAAACAACTCGGACATCTGGAATTGGGTTAAAATTATATTGCAAAATTCCACGACATTCAACCATTTTTCTGTTGTTACTGTCAAAGTAATGAGCATAGCAGGATATAGCTATGAAATTATTGTATTGTCACCGGTTCTTAATATGTGTGCCAAATTTCAAACAGCTCGGACATCTGGAAGTGGGTCAAAATGGAGTTGTAAAATTCCGTTACATTCATACATACATACATACATACATACATACAAGTCAAGCTAATATAAAGCGTGTAACAATGCTAGAAGCCTGAAGAAAGAAGCTGTGGAATCTCCTTCTTTATCGCCACCTTCTTTTATGGACTACGACGTCATTGGATCTGGGAATGAGGTAACGCATAGAGACCATTCCGGCGTTCGTGCGGAAAAATCGCGGAAAAATAGAAATCTGAATTGCCTCAACGGGGATTTGAACCAGCGTCTTTGCGAACTCGAGGCAGAATTCACCACTCACACACTAGGTTCGCTGTATATAGTTGGGTGTGTTAAACCTCTCGTTACCTCGCAGTGTACAGTTCACCTGGAGATTGCAGCGAAGGAAGCTTGCATCAAGTGAGTTGGTATTTTCCACCTGCACGTGGTGTTGTTGTTGGCGCCGCTGTGACGCCAATTTCTCCGCTGTCCTGACGTAACTTTGGAGAAAGGGGACATGGTGCGCCCGGCCTTGGTATTACGTGCCCCAGTCAGCCGCCAGAAGAAAGCGGACACTAGGACCAGCTGTGCTGAGCAGGAAGTTCGTAGTAACGTGATAGACACTTCTAGAATTTGTCGCAATATAACTGCCAAGAACACGAAAACTCTATCTCGTGTGTTACCAAAATGGAAGCAGAGAAAATCCCAGCAGTTTAGTGGCTAAAGAGCCTTACCCAGCTTTCGGAGGATACAGTACTCTAGAAGATGTCGTAAGAAGTTTTACATGCTGTTTTCTTAAACGTGTTACAATTCTTCATAATGCGTCCACGAATTTAATTGCCCCACGACAAACGCTATACATTGATTCCACTTAATTTTCTGTATACTGTTAACACCAAAGAAGATAACTTTATCAAGGGTTGAACTGTAAGGAAAGAAACCGCGAAGACACCTACGGACAGATGACTGAAAGCAGTACGAAGAAGTGTGTGATATAGAAGAGTGAAATGAACACTGATGGAAGAGGCGGAGGGTAAAAAAGTAAATTCATGTGGTCTTGTGACCTGGTGACAGAGTTTCGATTTGCCCCACATTCCGCCACTGTCGTGGCTGGATCTACAGTTTAACTAGGAATCCAAACCACGGTGCGTCCTCGCGTAGCTCACATCATCTAACACAACTCTTATAACTTGCTGGCCCCACCGGGATTTGAACCCACGACTGAAAATTCTGAAAGAAAGCCTCTTAACCACTGAGCTACCCCACCGGGAAGAAGCGATGACGTTGGAGAGGCTAGCGTTACTTCCAGGTAGATCTGTGCTTGATGAAGATGAAAATTATGATTTATTTATTTGTGGCATTAGACCATATCAGCCATCCAGCTAATTTCAGTACAATTTCTCTAATAGAAACTTCGAATCATGCCTTTAATATAGGTAAAATCACAATGCAATGATAATTTTCTCAACGTACATCCAAGATTATAATATACTAGATATACAATATCAAAAGTTTTACATACACATTATTAAAAAAATACAATTATGGCGAACTGAGAGTGCCTTCCACTGTCGATTTTTTTTAAAAAAATCGTTGATTAATTAGTCAAAAAACTTAGTTTTATTTTAATGTAATTAAACTAATGCTTTGGGGCGCAATATCGCCAGTATGTATTATTGCGTATTTGTAGTTTCCAACCCTGTTGTCACAATATTCACGCAGAGGGCACAAACTCCAACACTACGCAACTGATGTCGCAGGATACATGTTTTGTTTACGAGAAGAAATTGTATCATCGTTGCCAAAGAGTTAATCCATACTTTTATGAATCTGTAAGCTGGCTTTGTACATGCATCACTCAAAAACTACCCAACCAATTTGGATGGGTTTTTCACTGTTTGGAAGTTTATGATTCAGCTTAACATAGAACAAGAAATGATAATTCGTTTTTACCGAGAAGAGGTTGCAAACGCAGAGAACAGCGCAACTCAACACTTCTCTACGAAAACGGTCAAACATCACGCTACAAACAAATAAACCCTTTGGATTCCGTTAATACTGTTTCTTGACCACGCCTCTTTGATTTTTTTCAGTTTTTTTTAATTATTCGCATAATATGTTAGAATACGCTGAAAACGTTAATTAAACCTTTAAATCAAAGATTAACACGCAAATATATTTAGCGAAATTGTGTAATTTAATTTACGGCAAAGGTTACAGAGAAACTATATTGCAAGCGTCTATCGTTTCCTTCTAAAAGAAATGTAAACGGTAATCGAGCGAAGCAGCGGGAACATGCTAACCTTTAAATCTAATTTTAAAAAGCATAACTTCCAGCTGAAAATACTAGTAACTGATTCTGCTGAATTTGTGGAGTTCCTGTGGTGTGCCCGTTAGCTGAGTTCAGCAGTGCATTGTTTCGTTCTCATTGAAAAGTTATTTGAGTCGCAAAGTTAGTTTAAACATACTGTACAACGCTTCGGAGTGGGTCTGAGCGAAGTGATGCAACTGCTGTGTCGTTATCACTTGCTGCAAGTGGTTTTGCTGCAGGTAACTTGACAACAAGCCAACAGCAACTTCAGCATTTCTCACAGAACATACTAATTAAAACTTTTCGTTGTTTTTGGCTTAGTGGATATATTTCTGCAATCCAGAAATGATTTTAGTGTTTTCCATCGAAATTTGTTCTAATTTTGTTTAGCTATAATCTTTTTTGACGAAACCTAGCTAACCCCGTAATTTTTTTTAACGAATATGGATTTAAATATATATATATACTAGCTGATACCTGCGACTTCGTACGCGTGGATTAAGAATTTCCTTGCTAGCATTAAATACAGAAAGTTGTTGGTAACGAAGGATTGGTCTCAAAGAACAGCGAGTCGGCATAATATGACAGGAAAGACATCACTATATCATTCTACCGCCGAACCTGTCTCTTGAAGAGAATCAATTTCCAACATATTTAAAAACAGAAAAACAAACGAAGGTAGGGGGATGTAAGGGGGGGGGGTGTTAACTAAGGGCAGCTTTATTTCAGCTTGGTCTTTTTTTCTTTCTTCAGCATGAGCATCCGATTCTTGGGTTCTAATAACTTTAGCTGTTCGTGCTCTGCTAGAGCTACAACTTAGGCCAGTTCACGCCCGCAAGGCATGTCAAAAAAAGAAGGCAACATAAACTGGTGCCAGAAACATTTAAGCAGACACAAAGTGATAGGACAGAGAAAATCAACATATACACTAAATAAATACGATTTTCTCTAAACGGAATTTACTAACAAATTATGCACTAACATAATGCACGAGAAGCACAGTTTGAGCAACCGACGTAACATTACAGACTAACACACACATCCGTCTCTCTGTGACCATTCGATAAGTTCTCAAAATTTCGTGACTACATCTGTTAATCATACCGAAAAAAATCTCCTGTGCCCTTCCTACAGATTTTCTAGTCAAATTCCATCAATATCGGTATAGCCATTTAGTCGTCAAACCGTAACAAAAAGACAGAGACTTACTTCCGCATTTATAGCATTATTACTGCAGATCCGACACACACTGACTGCGAACAATCCCTACGATTTGCCTCGCATTGCATCCCTAAATTTGTGATATCTATAGTTTAACGTTCAATCCGAACATCCGACAGTCCAGGCGTGACTCTTACGATCAGAAACAATTTTTAATAACCTTTACCTCCGCGGAGATTTGAACCGGAGACCACGATCCAAACAGCAGTAAGCAAGCGCTTTAACCACTGAGCTACCAGACCACCGTATGGAATGGTAGTACAGAGACCTATACATCCTACGCTTCTGTCTATCGCCGTTAAAAATTGCCCGATTTAAACCGGACAACTTCGATTCGACGGAAAATTTTTCAACCAAATGTAGACAGTATTTTTCTCCTTGTTTCAAAGGATAAGTGTGCAAAGTTTCATCGAAATCGGATGAAAACTGTGGATTTGTATGAAGAACAAACAAACATACATACATTCATCTTCTACATATATATATATACTACCAATTATAACGCTGAGTAGTTCTGTGGTTTAAAAGAAATGCTGATACCAACAAAGCTATACAGACGCAAGTATAGAGATAAATGTAAATTATGCTCCTACACTAACACAAGATTTCTTACCAAGTATGTACAAAAATATTTTAACATATTCTCAATCGATATACACAAAAAACTTAACTGGCGTAAACAATAACTAGACGGAAATTACTGAAATATATGTTTATTTTATTTTATCGAGCGTAAGCGGAAAAATCCGTTACAACAGCATCGTCTGTTCAAGTGTTTCTTCTGCTGGTGCAAAACTGAAATTTCATGCCATACCGTACGCACCATTTTTAGTAGTTACACCGAGCGTGGTGGTGTAACGGATAGCGTTCTGGCCTCGCATTCGGGAGGACGGCGGTTCGAATCCCCGTCCGGGCATCCAGATTTGGGTTTTCCATGGTTTCCCCAAATCACTCCAGGCGAATGCCGGGATGCTTCCTTCAAAAGGCCATGGCCGAATTCCTTCCCATTCCTTGCCCCCATCCTTTCCCGTCTCTAAAGACCACGTTGTTAAAAAGGGACGTTAAACTGTTACAAAAAAAAAAAAAAAAAATTAGTAGTTACGATGGAGTGGTTTCCCGTATCTGTGGGTAACATGGACAGTGTTTGGGTCCAAAGTAATTTCATCATATGCTGGTGTATTCGACTCTGGTCTTCCTAAAAACTGATAGACAAATCATTATCACAAATAGTGTCGTATGCCCTAAAAATGCGCCGAAGTTTGGAATCTATGTCAGGACCTCCGTATACATTCTGGTGATTAGGAATCGTGATCTATCGACTCTCCTATTCTGCTGTCCACTTTCACTACGGAGCTCGATCCAGTTAACAAGGAGTCGAGCCCCAGACACCGCCACAGCGTTTTAGCGATCTGGGCCAAGGTGGGTGAGACGGGTACTGTGTGTGAAGTAGTCAAAAATAACTTGACATTTGTAGCAATACACGCAAAACTTGCATAATGTTCCGACTTTACCCGCGACTTCGTACGAGAGGACTTAGAATTTTATTGGTAGAATTGTATATAGAAAGCAGTTTTTTTCTCCCTTCCTATCTACATATTCTTTACAACCCACACCTTCAGTTATCTGCTTCATATATTCTAATCTCTGTCTTCCTCTACAGTTCTTACTTTCTACTGTACCCTCCTCTAACAAATTAACCAATCCAGCATGTCTCAAAATATTACCTACCAACCTGTCTCATCTTTCTGTAAGCTTCTTCCACAAACTTCTTTCCTAACCCATCATTTCCAAAACTCGTTTATTTCTTACTTTGTCTGTCCACTTAATTTCTTCTGTAGCATCACATTCCAAACGCATCAATTTTCTTTCTTTCCGGTATTGCTAAAGTCCATGTTTCGCTATCATAAAGTGCTGTGCTCCACACAGAGTTCTAAAAAGTTCTTTCTGATTCATAGATCAATATTTTAAACTAAAGGATTTTTCTTTTTCATTAAGGCTCTTTTTTCTAGTGCTATTCTGCTTTTAACATCATTCCTGCTTCGGCCATCGGCTGTAATTTTGCTTCCCAAGTAACAGAATCCTATTTTTATGTTTAATATACTAGTATTGATGTTACTTCTGCTACATTTAATCACTTTTGTCTTGCTTTGATTCATATTCAGTCAAAAATCTGCCTTCAGTATTTTGTTCATGCCACTGAGTAACCTCTCAAAAACCCCAGACCTTTCTGATAACAAGGCAATATCATCAGCAAATCGTAGCATACTGATTTTTTCTCCCTGAACACATATGCCACACGGAAATTTTCTTTTAATTTCTTTATTGCTTCTTCTAAATATCAGTTGAATATTATTGGGGATAGACTATAACTTTTTTTTTTGCCTCACCCCCTTTTTAACTTTTGCTTGTCTTTCATGATTCTCTACTTTTATTATAGCCACTTGATTCTTATATAGTTTATAAAGTATTCTTCTATCTCGATGCTTTAGACCTGAATTCTTTAAAATTTTGAACATCTTGTCCCACTCAACATTATCAAAAGCTTTTTTTTTTTTTTTTTAAATCAACAAACGCCATAAAAATATCTTTGTTTTCCTTGTTCCGTCCATCAAGTATTAATCTTATAGATAGAATTGCTTCCCTTGTACCGCGATTTTTCCTAAACCCAAACCGATCTTCACCTACTATCTCTTCTACGACCCTTTCCATTCTTCTGTATATTATTCTAGTTAGTAATTTTGAAGCATGTGTTGTTAGACTAACGGTGTGATAATTCTCACATTTGTCGGCTTGTGCTTTCTTCGGAAGTGTGAAGATGATATTTTTATTAAAATCATTTGGAATGTCCCCTGTTTCATAACTTTTTGATATCAGCTTGAATAATGTTTCGATTCCTTCTTTTCCTAGGGATTTAAGCAGTAAGTTATGTAAAAGGTATCAGAAGAAGGACGGAGTAAGGATAGTATGTATCACTGAACCTGCCTCATTAAGAGGACCAATTTGCAACTTGTTTAAAAATAGCAAAATTGTTCCCTTGGCAGTTCCCAGAGACAGATTCAATCAGCATGTAGCTAGCGTACCACAGATTCCAACACTATTAAACAACTTCTATTTAGCACCAAGCGTGGTGGGTGAGCGTATAAAAGTTTACATCGTTCCTAGTAATATGTTCTTGAATTATGTGACTAAACGGATTGTTCCGGACAGCGTGATATAAAAACACATCGATAATTTTGTGGTAACCACTGGATAGAAACGACAATAAACACAATACTGTACGGTTTTCGTTACCTTTATAAATGAAAATCATAAACTAAAATCAATATCTCGTAGCGCTATGTTGATAGACGAGTTCGTAGTATGCTAATGCAACGTTCTCTCGTCTCTAGGTCTAATAAGATCTATTAAGGTCCGAAATCTTACCTGTACATCCTGTGGGATGTCGTTGGATTCACTATGACTTGCTTTATCTACTGACATTGGCCTCTTCGATTTGGTCTTGAATTTTTTGATAATATGATTTGTCTTTTTTTAATATCGTCTAAAACTATTAGACTTTTATTATTCCTTTCCGATTTTACTTCCTAGTGAAACTGAAGTATAGACTGTAGACTCATACTTGTTTCGCAAAGAACATATGTTAACAATGACGATTTGGAGTAAACTTTGCAGACGAAATCGTTTTGCCCTCAAAGTACGAAGAAAGTGGATGCAGACGGAATATGTATCTAGTGCTAAATCCATGGTAATACAGGATATTCGATCATATCTTAACCTAGGAATTATTGTTAAGTAACAAGCTTTTTATGTCGCTTAAAGGTGCGTTTCCACTGAGGCAACTTCTGAGCAACATGTGGCATGCGGCACTGACGCATGCGACAAGCAGTATTTCAAGCGAAGCAACACGCTGCGACATGTAGCAAGCAACAATGACGCATGCTACAGGTTGGGCCGTGTCGCCGGTCGTATGGGCCACTGTGCGACAAAAATATAGCGTGTCGCACGATGTTGCCAGTATCCAAGCAGCGGTGGATGAGTGCGACAGAAAACGGGCGAAATGGAGTGGAATGTGCAGAAAACAACCTTATTTATTGAAGATTATCATACTTCACCGGATTTGTGGAATACCAAAAGTGCACCATGTAAAGACAGGAAAGCGAAAAGTGACAAATTGGCACTACTTGCTAACAAGTACGAATGTTCATTAGATGAAATAAAAAAGAAAATCAAGAATTTGAGGTCTGCTTTTCATCGTGAATATAAAAGGATTACTAAACCAAAGAGCGGCTCCTCTCCTAAAGAAGAGAAATGGTTTGGTTATAAACTCCTGACATTTTTGTTAGATGTTGACATTCCAAGACAAACTTTTTCAACAGCAGAAAATTATGAGATACGTTAATTAATATATGTAACTAATTATTTTTGACAGAATAGTTTACCAGTCGCAGATCCAGAGACGGAATAGGGGATTTACAATCTTTTTAGTTATACAAGTAAATAAAAGTAGTTTTATGGTGGGTTTAAAATATATATATATATATATATATATATATATATATTAAAAATTGCCGTAATTAAAAGTTTACAAACGGACTTACATATAATTAAGATAGGCTGTATCTACAGCGTATGTAGAAAAGTGTTTCCAAATTTAGATTGTGGTAAATAATAGTAAAAAAACTTTTCTTCAATCGACCTTTCACTCATACAGTTGTGTTTGATAGGGATAAATTGTCATATAATGGTAACGTAGCTAATTACATTATTTTACGAACGAATACATAGTTTATGTTTTTGTGTTAGTATTTGTCTTGCCAATATAATTTTCGTTCTTTTGACACAAAGTACCTTGCGATTCGCACTACTTTTTACAAACAAATCTCTGATCCACCACCTAGGTTTTTTCCGTTTTCTTCTTTTATTGCCATTTGCGAGGATCAAATAAGCAGCAGCTGCCACTGCTTCTGATGCCATGACGCACACTACTGGCCGCATAACGTGAAATGCTTTTGCCGCATGCTACAAGCAACAGCGACAAGTAGCAAGCGACAACTGGCAACAGATTCTTGGGCGACATTCGACTTGCGACAAAGTACAGTATGATGACGCACGGCGACATGTAGCAACAAAATAACTCGAGTAGCATGCTACATGTTGCTCGTTGTTGCCTCAGTGGAAACGCGCCTTGAGTCACATCGGATTTTTTTGAGAATTTCCTCGTGCTGCGTCGAGCTGTGTACACACGCGAGAGAAGTTGAAGGCAGTGTTTGCTGAGGTTGACTCACCTTGCTCAGAGGTGAGGGCCGCGTTTTCCTGGCCACACTCGACTGCCCCATTGTACAGAGTGGCCAGCCCCAGGAGCAGCAGAAGGCCAGTCGCCATCCTCTGCGGCTTCCAGCGTCCCACTACGGCCACACTCACTTTCCCGGCCCTCTTGCCTTCCGGTCCTTTCTCTAACACTTGCGTCACCGGGTCAGCCGACAGCGTAACTCCATGCAAAAGTAAGCCACGCGCGTGGCCGTCTGCGTAGACCACAGAGGAATCTGGATGGAGGCACTGCAGTTGAGGTAAAAACATAGTAGATCGACCGTCTGGTTCAGACTAGGGGTGTCCACTTTGAAAGTACATCGATGTTTTTATTCGATGTAAAACATCGGATCCTTGCATCGATGTTTTTCGATGCATCGCTTAAAATCATCGATGTTTTATCAACATCGAATACTTTTATGCTTTCTTAGCTCAAAAATACAAACCAACACTATTCGTCGGCAAATGTAGTTTCTTACCTGTTCCTTTAAAATTGCCGAAAGAAAATGTGACAATAGTTTGATGTTCACCATTTCCAGTTGAACGCAGATAGTTCATTGTCTTTCGGTTGGTCCGTGTGACCATAGAGTAACACTATACCAGCAGTGTAGTTCTGTAGCTGTAATAATACGTCTAAATTTTTTGTTTGTGGCTTTACGCCTCGTCGACGTCGAGGTCATTAGAGGCGGGAAATGACTGGAGGCGAGGAACGGGAAGTAATTCGGCCTGGAGTGGTTTGGAGAAACCAAGGATAACTCAAAACTGGATACCCGGACAGGGATTCGAACCCGCCTCCTCCCGAATGCGGGGCCAGAGCATTACCTTTCACCCAACATTAAAAAATTAATTTTATGATCTTGAGTGTTGGTTAAGAAGTGTTGTATGAGTGAGGTACAGCTAAGTGAGTGAAACAGAAACTACAAATTAACAGAAATATTTTATTATAATACCAGACCATTACAATAAAAAAACCAGACATTAAATACTAAAGTCTAAACCTGCCTAAACATATTAATTTTAAGTCTTTAATCACTTAACACCAACGCTGATTAGGCAAACTTTGCAGAAACAAAAGTTTACTCAATCGTTTTCCTTTCATCCTGTTCCTTTGCTGACCATTTGAGCAGCCTTCGAAAATAAACGTTCTGATTCAACAGTTTAGTAATCTTAAATTTATTAATCTTAACATTATTTCTATTATTTTGTCATTATTAGCGAGAGTTAGTTTTTCTTTTATTGATTCGATGTTTTTATAAAAAAATCGATGTATCGAATAGAATAATGTTTCGTCAAAACATCGAATCAATCCGATGTATCGTATGGTAAACATCGAATGGATACGATGCATCGATGTTTAGTGGAAATCCCTAGTTCAGACGCCTTTACACTCCGTTTAGAATAATTCTAGATCTTAATACTAATATAGAGAGGTCCAGTTCCCTTCCTATATTTCTCTAAGAGTTTCCGTATGTATCTAAATCACTACAGCTGACTATTAACAGTGTTTGAAAACCTATTTAGATCGCAATGAGAAATGAGATAAGATTAGAGAAATAAGATGCCTTATTGATGCTTATATGTATTCTTTTTTCCATCTTGTTATTCGAGATTGGAATGCACAGAGTAATGATAAGCTTTGGTGCAAAGAACTCTCTGCTACTCATAATGTTTGTGAATTGCATAGTATGGATAATTATGTAGACTGCACCTTACGAAACATCATCAGACATATACTTCCCAGAATAGGGGAAACACACCACGACCGTGCACAATGTTTTGCAGTTCGTACAGTAGCATTCATCCCTGAGTGTCTACAGAAAATCCGTGGACCAATAATGTGTTTATTGCGCGTTTTGGATGAAATGGTCAATGACTAAATTTACCCCCTCTGATTTTAAACCAGAGCTGATATTCAAGAAGGATGCAGGGGACGCGAGAAAGTGGAGTTCGATATTCGGTCACCGTCATCATTCGATCGGATCCACCTGACGATTTCGACCGCCGGACACCAGCGATCGGGAAATGAGGAATCAGCATTCAACCTACAGCGATAACAGACACTACAGCTGACAGATTTGTCTATATGAAAATGAAAGAAGGGAGAACAGACAATCAGCACTATTTTTCTGAAGGATTCCAAGGCACCCCTCAAGTTTAATATCCCCATCCACCGGACCAGTATTCATCAATAGCATCGTGTTATCTCGCTCAACACCCACAGCGATGTTTTTTGGGATTTAATCCACGCATTTGGCGCACAAGTGGGTGGTGGTAGGTATGGTGCACCACCACCTCATCTAACTCGCTTGTCAAGTACTAATGATGAAAATTCCTTCAATAGACGGGATTCGAACCAGCTAAACTTATGTCGAATGCCAGAAATTTTCATGTTGTCTTAGTGACCTCGCACACAACGCAGGCCGTGGACTTTTAGTGCCTTGAAATTCCCCCAAATTACATTTCCTTAAGGACGTTCGACCGCTTAGGTGCGTACAGCCAGTCTCAATTTTCAAAAGTTTATCAATATCTGTATCATTACTATAATTTTAGTAACTAGTGTATATACATATAATAGTGTGTGGCACGACAATGCTTAGTCAAAACCACACTTGCCATAGAATGAGTAGACCAATGCAGTAGTAACTACTCTAAGAAACTATACAAAAATAATTAAAAAATGATTGCTTTGTAAATTGATATAAAAATATTATCTCTGTTGATGAAAACATCAGTACTGTACTTCTGTTTGTTCTCTCATATCCCAGTTCATTTTGTTTATTTCATTGGGTTTACAGCATGTCTACAGTGAATCCAAGATTTTTGGAAAGTAACTATAAGGAAAGTCATAAGTCAACCCCCTTGTGAACCTGGAGCCGTATGGAGAAAAATTCATGAGACAGTGAAGCTCACCCGTGTCTACCAGAAATCCCGCCATTAATGTTTTCGTTCTTAAGCTCGCATTAGTAAGGATGAACATTAAATATTACAAAATTAGTAATATGTTCTGTTTGAAATTTTAAGTCCATAAAATCAAAAAATGACGGTAACATGTTTTAACTACATCATTGTAAAAATTGAGAAATCGGATCGAAGAATATTGCATCACTTCAAAATAATATTAGGAACGTTTTCAGTGATGCTGTCGGCATTTGAGACACGTTTATGTATAGCCATTTTATTATCAGTCTGAAAACTAAAGTGTCCACTCATGTCTAAATGAATGGTCTAGTGGTGCAATAGTTAAGACATTCGAATGGAAATCGAAAGTCTCCTGGTTCATTTCATGGATTTGACTGAGGTTTTCATAGTGTTTTAACCCGACCTTCACCTTTGACGAATCTTATTTTCTGTATGTGAAGTATACCAGAACATTTCGGTGATTCGGAGCCTCGTTAAACTGTAGATGGTTACGACAGAAACAAATTAGAAAGTCGGTAAGAAATTTTAAGAGGATTATTATATCTGTAATACAGACTAAACCAACTAAGTATGTAAACAAGTTCTATTAACAAATCACGTTTATACTCTATATTTGCATTTGAACCACTGAAACTAGAAAATAATTGTTATTCAGCATTATCGTAGTGACTAAGTTCACAATTATTTTTTTACCCAAATAAATAATTTCTTCTCCATCTTGTTTTGGTTCCTATTCGAAGCTGTATGATTTAATATCATACATAAAATTCAGAAATGGATAAACACACAACTGTGTTGTACTTTGCAAACCAAGTTATGTGCACCGTCATTCAATTAATATTGATACACATAAAAAGTTTGGATTATATAGCACTTGTTTCTTTTTTAAACTCACTCAGTTCATTCACAAAATGCGTACCACAATTTCTGAACCACCCGTTAAACGACTGTCTTGACGCGGCAGAAGTGAGGACACATTTGCTCTCACCGGGTATTCAGTCGATGCTTTGGTTGCATGCGCATTGCCCGCGGTGAAAGTTCAAATTAGTACGAGCGGGTATGTTGCGACATCAACAACGACCTAACGTTAAAGCATGTAGGAAGATATTACCGACCTGTGTATTAACAGTGTGACGTGAGCGTTCCATCATAATAACTTTCTGTCAAGCCAAACAGCAGCTCAGGCATTCGTCTCTATAACTCGGTTCCCTCTGTGTTGAAATGCAATTTGCTGCTGTAACAAAACTCCCATGATGGATCATTGTTCAATATCGTACGGTGAAATTTTTAAACGAAAGCAGTTGTGCAAGAAGAGAGAATTGCTTTCAAATTTCTTTCCGGAAGATTACCAAGGGACATTATATAACAAAAATTACGTAGATTCTAGCTAGAACTATTCCGAACGACTCCACAAGAACTGACGGGACAACATTTTGTATACAACGTAGAATATTCTAGTTACGAACAAACGAACCGCTACCCTCTTCCAGAACTGCAAACAATAACCCAAAATCAGCAACCATCAAAAATAGTTAAACTTACTTAATACTAATTGATATTAAATGGAAATAAGCTTAAGCGAAAAGAATTTGCAAATGTTTAACATTGTACTGGACAAAATAAACATTTTCCAAGCATCGAAAACTCTTTAAAATGCGTTAAGTGGTACAACGTAGCCTATTAATATCCTTTAATTAAAATTCACGATTGCGCAATCAATTTAACTCACTTATAATGTCGGTCACATTCATTTAGAACAGCCTCACATAGCATACAAAACAAAATGCTACCACACATTAACGGATCATTACACGTCATCGCAATATATCAGTCATCTGCTTTGTATGTATGTATGTTCATTTGTGCCATCTAGGACCACGTTAAGCCTTCAATTGGCTTGAATTTTGATTCGGATGCGCACAAACTTGTGTTAAAACCTAGGTTGTTAGCCCTAGAGGGAGACATACAGTTTAACGTCCAATCCAAACCACAGAAGCGCTCTGGTATATTTCGCATTACACAACCAGCTGTGCCAGAGGTGAAGGTCAGGTTAACGGCTTGTGAAAATCCCCGCCGAGACATGTCAGACACCTTAACCACTGAGCCACCTGGACCACTATAACCATTTGCTTTATTTTTCACAAACTTAATGGAGCTGCTGAATGCTAAACTAAAGCATTTACAAACAAACGATTTCATAGCTCAAAAATTAATGTTAAGGTAATTGATTGTAAATTTACAACTAATAATGATGCTTTCCAGGATTCCGTACCCTACAGGAGACTCTTCATCCGATCGTCTGTAACAGGTCTTCAACGTTTAAATGGAATAGGTTGGGGCACTTGGGATTTTCACAAGCTGTGTGTTTTGCTGACTCAAAACAGGATGTCGAACTTATAATTTTGTAAAATTATATTCTGATGAGTATTCATACAAATAAAGGGGATAGAAAAAAAACTATACACCAACGTGTGAGGTATATTTTTCTTTTTTTTTAAATCTGCTTAACGTCTCACTAACAGCGAGGTCTTTAGAGACGGGAAAGGATGGGGGGGCAAGGAATGGGAAGGAATTCGGCCATGGCCTTTTGAAGGAAGCATCCCGGCATTTGTGTGTGAGGTATAGATGTTTAAATCACGCTGGGTATATAATCAAACTTCTTTTTTCATTTAAAAATAAAGGCGTCAGCGGCTGTCAAAGTTTTCGATTTCAAACTATCTACTAAAACGGAATTACCTAAATATCGATCATATCCTGTAGTTAAAAGATAAATACTAAAATTACTTCATTTACGAGGGTGGCCCAGAAAGTAATACACCACAATTTTTTTCTTCATCAATTATTTATTGAACACAATGAAACTTATACACAAGAAGAAAGAATGCTGTTTCTGCTACACTCCCTATTTTTCCACGTAATCTCCTTCCCGTTCTATGGCCTTCCTACAGCGAGAGACAAGAACATATATGCCCTGGCGGTACCACTCCTTGTTCTGTTCACGAAGCCATTTGTTCACTGTGCGAATCACCTCTTCGTCACCCTCAAAATGTCTCCCACTAATGGCATTCTTCCATGGCCCAAACAAGTTAAGTCTGAGGGAGCTAGGTCAGGGCTATAGGGTGGATGGGGTAACACTGTCCAACCCTGTTTGGTGATGTGTTCCAACGTCCACAAACTTGTGTGAGGGCATGGGTTATCATGTTGAATCACCTGGGTTGTTATGGCGTCCAAGTCGCTCGAAGCGCTTCTTGAGTTTGGTTAATGTGTTCACATATGTCTCAGAATTAATGGTATCGTTGAACCATTGCTGCAAGTACACTATCTGTCGGAAGAAACGGAAACTTTGAGCGCGCACTCTGAAATTTTCAAAGAATTCATATTTAAAGTTTCGCATTCGTACCATTGTTGGGGGCTGAGAAAATAAATGTGGCGCATTAATTTCTGGACCACCCTCGTAATATAGTTCCTCAGACTTGTGATTATTTTCTAGATATTAATACTATTTTACTGAAAAGTGTTCTTACCTGAGAATTCATTGCTTACTAATAAACATATTATAAAATTAATTGGAACCGAATGACTGCACTTTTTTTAAGTGTCACGGCCTCAACTGCTTGTTTGTGTAGTTCAGTTGCCGTAGCAATTCTACTACTATGTGTCACTTTTGTCACTTTGTTAGGTGTTTTTGGGACCTGTTTACTAATACACCATAAGGGGAGAAATTGTTTTGGCTGTCAAGCAGGGCCGGCGCTAAGAATTTCAGGCCCGGGGTAAAATGGGCGATTAGCTCTACAAAGTGGCCAGGCGACAATGGGTGTATTCTTGGCTTCATGGCCTGAGGGCCCCAATAGTCGGCGATCAGGCCCCCCATCAGCCGGCGGGCCCGGGTACTTTTGACCCGCTTACACCCCCCTCCCCCCACCTAACGCCGGCCCTGCTGTCAAGGAACCCTTATTTTTTTTTTTTTTTTTTAAAATAAAAAAAGCCTTCATGTTTCGTATCTATTATTGTTGTCTTGTTGTTGGATTAGCTTGATCAGCAGTTGGACGATCGGTCCAAGCTGCTGATCTCGGCGTAACTTTTTTCCTGCTTTGCCGTCTGGAAGACGGATGTCGTTGGCTCGGTCGACTGGCTACCTTCTTGCTGGCTTCTTGCGTGTGCTTTCCTCTGATGGTTATTAGAGACTGGACTGGGATTTTCTCCACCTCACAAGGCAGCCCCTGTAGGAGGCTGCGTGGTCAGCACCGCAGTTTGCACACGTTGGCGTGATTTCACGCGGCCGTGGAGGCTGTGGTTCTCTTCGCAGCGGACGATGTCCAAAGCCATAACACCGGAATCACTGTGTGGTGGTGAACTTGGCAGGAGCATCCTTGTGTGCTCGGTTTGAGTCCGTGCGGCATGGAGGCGCCGCGTTGCGAGACGTGGAGCGGAGCCCAATACCTAATCTGAAACTATGTTAAGCATAGATTTTTGTGCCAAGCAACTACCTTTAGATTTGCCACGTACAAGAGATCTATAAAAACCTTTGGCGTACGTAACCCTAATGGCACAAGGCCTGACTTGGACTATTATTAAAAAAAGGGAATTTACGGATAAAGATTTATTTAGTTTGATAAGCTAGCAATCTTGCCGGCTTCACGCAGGTAAGCTTTGGTACTTTTGTTAACAATTCATTCCACTTTAAAGACATGTTAGCGGATAGACTATTATCTTCATAATACTGTGATATGCAATTTCGTAACATACCGAAAATTTCTAGAATTTTTAAAGAAAGCGTTGACTTTTTATGAAAATCACATTTTCATGAAAAGTATTTAAAAAAATTGCTTATTAATTAATTGAATTAATTTGTGATTAGTAAAGCAATTGAATCTCACTTAGATTAATAATTTACAAACAAATGAAATCAGATGCATTATCTAATCAAAACATTGCTTATTATTAGAAGTCGCGCTGAAAAGTAAGTTTTAAAAGTCTCGGAGTTTTAGAGAGCTCAGTCACAGAAAAACGTGTCGACACATCAAAAAGCCATTTTGTTGTTTTGATATCTATTTTCCCCCCTCCGCTCCCCAGATGGGGCTGACTGGACTGGCTATTATAGCGCCTGATTAGCACTCTTCAGCCGGAGGCTTGTATCTTCTGCTCACCTATTTTCTTCATTTATGTTACCAGGAGATATCTATCATACGTGGTAATTTAGTACAGTTTTAAAAAATATATAGAAATAACATTGCATTTTTACAACAGAGTGAAAAATTGTATCTAGAGAAAGATTGACTGTCACAACAATGAAATGAAATAATTTCCTGCGGATTGTGCGTAGTCTCTGTGAGTCGACCGAAGCTTTGCAGGTGTCACCCCGTTCACCCGTCCGATATCTTCTAGATTTCCGATGCATTTTGCATGTCATGTAGGTGAAGTTACATCTACGATAGAAAGCTAAATAATCATCAATACCAATAAAATGCTAAGCTTGGTCGTTGTGTCATCTTGACCGTAACGCTAATCTCACACTTCCGGCCTTCATTGGTAGGTTACAACAACTACAAATGTTACTACCAACTCGATATTATGCGCTTTATTTAATAACAGTTCTATTTAATTAATCATCCGTGACGAAATGAATTTCCAAAATAGTGAAAGAAAAGTATGTTTGCATGTAATTAATATTTTTATTCGATGTAGATATTTTCCTTATACTCTTTGCTCGCCGATATGTGAGATAAAAGCTTTAATTTTCGAGCAGTAATGTTAGTGGAAGTTTTAATTAAATTGAAATTCAGCTTTTTTTTTTTTAAAAGTTAATTTATTTTATAGAATGCTGTGTTATTGAATACATTACATCGTTCCGGTTAAAAGTAGAGCCACATTTACTGACACATATGCGGCATTGACCAGGAAAAAAAATCTAATATTACGAGGCATAAAGTAAGTTGTGGAGATTGATTTTGCTTTGCTTTCACTGACGTTATTATTTCAGTTTATTGCTAGGCTGAAATGCAACATTTATCAGGATGACTAATGAAACTTTTTGCTACGGCACAACGCAAGAGGAATTGTATTGAGTGTTATTTTATAATTCTATTGAGTTCAGTAATGCAAACAAATAGCTGCCAGATCATTTCGTTTATTCAGCAATTTTCACGAGTTTAATGGCTAGTTTATATAGATAAAAATTAAGTAATGCATTGCCACAATTTCTTGCAATGGCTCTGGTATACTTAGTGGTATCTGAGACAGAATGGCAAGCGGTTGACATCATCTTCCGTAAATTTTAAGACAGGTAAATAACACAGTGATTGTTAATTATAAATATGATTTGGTATTGTAATTACATAAACTATTTCTTACCATTTATTTCATTTAAGAAGCAATGAAACAAATCTATTTTTTAGTTTTTAGTTTTTTTTATTGAGGAGTTGGGGCAATCGAAAGTATTTAAGCACAATCATGCCGCGCTTTAAATAAATTGAACTGTGTTGCATGAATTTAACGACGAAATTGTTTATAAGAGCATGATTAAGGCTTGGTTAGAGCACGAAATCTATCTCATAGCTTCACTGAGCACAATTTTCGTAGTAACACTAGGGAAATCTTAATTGGTGAGCTCAGTATTTTTTCGGGCTTGGCCTCTTCCTCCGTCCCTACAAAGTTCTCCTCTCACTGTCTCCTCTCAGTTATCACCTCTTCATTCCACCTGTCTCTTAAAACCATTCATCCAAGTGCCATGCGGTCATTTTCTCAAACGTCTTGCACCTTTTCCATCTGCGTTTGAAGTCTGGTTTATGCCCTTCTCTAACCGACCGAATCAACCGATCATTCTCCTTAAGATTCTCTGTCTCAGAACATCCACTTCAAGTTTTCTCTGCAACTGCATATTCCTAAAGGTGGACTTCCGACGGCCTGTGATTTTGCGAGTCGCGCTAGTCCAGGCCAAATCGTATGGAGGGCGCTAAGGACCTCGTTGTCGACGCGCCCTAAAGCCACAAAAACAACAACCAAATCGTATCGACTAGCACGCGTCACAGGCAAGCCCGTGCCACCGAGGGCAGCCGGCGCGCGGTTCGTGTGACACGCTGCCTAGTATTGCTTTTGCTACCATTCCAATATGACACATGAAGAAGGAAGCACTGCTGTTTCTGCAAAAATGTGAACATGACATCATAATAAGGCCAATCAGGCTTATAAATATCGCCAACACCACTGCTCGTCTTCATAGAATTTTTAATTTTACTATGTATTAAGTAACTTCGTATATATTGACTTTTAGATTACTTTTCTTTAATCTGACGTAATAATCGCTTAATTTACTTTTAATTCTATTCCAAGCGTCATACACATCGTTTTTATGCCCTGCGGTATTGGTGTTCCATATTGCTTGTCCGATTTTACATGCACTCAAAATGACTTCAATTGATCACTCCATATTATGCCGTAGGAAGACACCCTAACTCTGTGTCTTCTTGACTTGCCCGTTATGTGGCTTCTCACAGCCAGTGGATTTGTAGATCACGCCAGATCAGCCAAACTGTTCGCATCTCAAGCGAGCTGTCTCCACCTTTACTATCATTTCACCACAACGTTGCCTAGTGCCTTGAGTAGAACAAGAAAGGAAGGGTGCGCAGATTGCAACAGCGCACCATTATCCGAGCCTTTGATGATATCGACTGGACGATGGATAGAGCCGCTCCATCGCCACTACCATAGGCCGCAACAGATGGCTGTCTTCCCACGACCCGTTGTTGAGAGATGACGCGGCACGGCTGGCCATATCACAGTCCTCGCCACTTCGCAACCACCTCCCCACCACGGTGCCTAATGTCGTTTCAGCTATCCGGGCCTTTGATGTTTACCGACGGATAGGGGCGCGCCATCCCTGCCAGCAGAGGCACCTCCCTTCCCACGGCCAGTTGTTTGGTCGCAAAATCCACCTTTAGAGGTCTCGTGGTTCCACTCTACATCAAACATTCTAAGCTATCCTCCGTGTCTCCGCTGACGTTTTATCATAGGGATGTATTGTAATATTTTTTTTGTCGTTTCTAAGTATAAAGTTGTCTTATACCGGATGCTTAATAACTTGATTAAAAAAATCTTCCTTTGGCAGCCTGTTGTTTATCTCATTTATATATCCGCTGTATATTTTTCACAACATTCAACAGAATTCCAGAATTTCCTTTTCTAGCGTCCATTACCTTCCAATCTTCTCCTTACTGGTGTGCTGTGGTCTGTTCCTTTCCTCTAAGCTTCCTTGCACCTTTCCACAGTACTAAAAATTGTTTATGCTTCGCTGATATGCCTGAGTTGTTTTGAATTTTAATAATCTGCTGTTAATATAATTGTTTAGTGAGAATGATGACGTTCACAAGATCTTCTCTGCCGGTGGGGTCCAGGTGAATGTACGTTTCTCATATAAAAAAAGTATGAAAATAAGCACCTAACTTTTGGTGTTTTTAATTCCGTATTATCAAAACACTGGCGCAACTTTGTAGCCTCGCAGTTATGCTGTTTGCTTTCCATCGAGCAGGCCCCTTTCTCTTTGCTCGACCGATGATGTTGGTGCGGTTCATCTAAGCCAACTTTTACCGGTGACCTCTCCTAACCCTCAGCATCAGAAATAGATATATATCTCGGTTCCTCGTTTTCACGTGCCGTTGCCCTTTTACATTTCCAGCACTACATCCAGTGACAACCAAGTATGCTCCAGATAAGGATGCTTACGTAGTTGTTAAAAGCCTACAAGAAGTGAATGGTCGCAGACAAAAGTAGAATGTAAGTTATTTATTCTTTTTGAACTTCTTTGGGCACGGTAGGAAAAATTTGTTAGCGTTGATACTTTGATCCAAGCAGCTACGATAGTGTCCGCTGTCACTTAAGCTCATGTTAAACTGAGGATCATATTAAACGTGAAACATACATTTTCTATTTCGGTTATCATAAACTTTTGATTAAAAAAGTATATGAGACAAACTCACCAAATATAACAGAAGTACAATAATAGTAACAGTAATAAATAGTCATATAAATTAATAAGAATAGTAATAAAAATTAACATGCTGACTGTAAACATTTATATAGTAAAATAGTTTTCATTTATTCCAAATAAACATTTTATGTTGCTGATGTCTCTCACATCCGATTGATTGTAAGAGAGGTTATCAGGTAATATTTTCCAAGTAGTTCTCCGATAAAAAATACAGACTATGACTCAATGTCGTATTCTATAATCTACCGAAGTGTGCTTTAACTCTTCATAATTTTCATTTGTTTACGAGAATTACTCGGACGAAGTTCCTATTTACTGTACAAATACAGTAAAGACTGTATTGTTGACCCACTCGAGTGGAAAAGAAACTTCAAAAACATTAAAAAAAATACGCAGGAATAAGTGCGTATGACCCTTAGAAGTTTCACTTATCACGCGTGTGCACACTGATACACAGAATTAGTTTTTTCTCTTGCATTATGCCTCGTCGACAGTTATTAGAGGCGAAAAAAGGACTGGGTCAAGGAACGGGAAGGAATTCGGAATGGCATTTTGAAGGAACCATCCTGGCTTTCCCTTGAGTGATTCTGGGAAAACATGAAAAACCGAAATGGCCGGCTGTAGAGTATGAACACAAAGTAACAAAACAGCATTACATTTGAGTGTCCTTTCCGAATGGTTTCTTAGTAGTTAACGTAGGGAGGTTTACAGACACTGATATCATTTGCACTGGAATAGCTCTTTGTTCACATCTACATCCATACTCTGCAATTCACAAACATTGTGTGTGGCAGAGGGTGCTAAGCACCAATCTTAATTCTGCGCATTCCAATTCCGAATAGCATGAGGAAAAGCAAGAATACATAAATGCATCAGTATGGCATCTTATTTCTCGAATCTTATTTCATTGCACTCGTAAGTTAAAGAATTTCGAATATTCTTCAATAAATTCAAACGTAAACGACGTCACTGTCTTTCAAACGATCGCAGTCCAATCTGTGTATCAGTTTTGTGATACTTTCATAAGGGCTGTAGAAACAAGTCACGAATCGGGCGGCTCTCCTCTGTACCCTCTCCACTGAGTCAATCAAGCCCTTGCGATACGGATCCCAAACACCACAACAGTAATCCAGATGCAGACGCACTAGTGTTTCATGCGCTATTTCCTTTGTATGAACATTACAATTCCTCAAGATACGAACTGTGAATCGTAATTTAGAATTAGCTATGACTGCGACGAAAGTTATGTGCAAGGCCCATTTCATGTTGCTTTGTACTATCACCCCCAGATACTTCAGGGAATCTACCGTGCCAGCAACCGAATTGTTTACTTGTACTCGCGAACAAACTGATTCTTTTTGTTGTTTATTTGCATTGTCTTACACTTTTTGCAATTAAGTGTACGCTGCCATTTACGACACCATTGTGAAATAACATCCAGATCGTGCTGAATTTCTAAGCGATCGCTAGAGCACCTTATTTCCCCATAGATTACTGCATCGTCAGCAAAAAATCGCTACCAACAATTAATGTTGTCACCTAGATCATTTATAAAGTTAAGAAAAGAAGTGGCCCTATTACACTTCTAGAACGACGCTATACTTCCAATGCCTGCATCTCCGAAAAAAGCAAAGATCTCTCACTTCTGCAATAAACTTGCAATATCTCTCGTTCCCTCAAACAAGATACTATTGAAAATAAAGTACTACAATTACCTAAGCAAACTGCGACAGAATGGGACTCCGGAAAACAATAAAGATATCCCAGAACAATAAACTAATTGTGAATTAGTTTATTGCTTCCCCGCATAGAAAAAAAGCTTTTTTTTGTTGCTTATTTCATGAATCAAGGTGACCTTTATCATTCAGCTCTAATACAAGTTACCAGCTGGTGTTAAGTAAGCGAAATATGGCATTGTTACCCTTAACCACGTCCTCGTACCCACGATGCGAGGA
This sequence comes from Vandiemenella viatica, assembly GCA_031002005.1. Classification (NCBI taxonomy): domain Eukaryota; kingdom Metazoa; phylum Arthropoda; class Insecta; order Orthoptera; family Morabidae; genus Vandiemenella; species Vandiemenella viatica. The sequence continues at coordinate 120,818,909 of JARYHS010013631.1, read as the reverse complement.
TTTGCAGAGGAAATCCTTTTATGGGCATCAGTACTAGAAATTTGGTTTTAAAGACCTGAGGTACGCTCTTTTAGGTAGTCCTACTCATTAGACATCATTTCGGATATTCAGTTTCGAAAAAAATGCTACCTTTAGTCGGGGACTCATCATCAACGTCCAGTCCACTGTGTTTGCCGTACCTATATGAGTCACAAAATTTGTTAAATCATAATATATTAGAACTCCTGGTTTAACGGCATAAAGAGGAAAATTAATTGTATGCATGCCTGTTAGGTTAAGAAAACTAAAAAATTCAATTAAAATAATATATTCTCTTCGTCTATCGTGATAACGAATGCTATTCTATGCACGTCAGTGATGATAGTGTTTCTTTCGAGATCTATGTAATCGGTAGAAATGTTGAATACAATATGGATCGCATAGTCCGTATATTAGACTGCAGATCAAATGGTGTGTATTATTTATTTTTTAAAATGCAGCTAAATTTTTGGTTCCCCTCAGGAATCACTTGTAATGAAAGGTTTTTCAAAAGTAACTAGAAAGGGTTTTTACTCTTTCCGTGATTGTGTTTTTTCTGTGGCAACAATACGCAATATTGATGCAGTTAAGGAGGATTCAGCTAAGGAAAATCGCAAAAAAAATCAAAATGTAAATAATAATTTTAGGTAATTGTAATACTTGTTTTCAATAGAATCTGATTTGAGTGAAGGAGAGATATTACAAGTTTATTGCAGAAGTGAGCGATCTTTGCTTTTTTCACGAGATTGGCATTGGAAGTATATCGTCGTTCTAGAATTCTCTCCTCTTGACTCGACAGAGATAATAATTGGACTCTGACGGGCTCCCTATAAATCAGGGTGTACTTGTGTGCTGAAGACCTATCTCAGCCACAGTCTTTTCCCTCCACACTGTGAGTTTAACCGTCCTAAATATGTCTGTTATAATATTTCAGTGTGTTTAGGTAGGAAATGTACGTTACGTCCACATAAAAAAACTGGTCAATAAAACAACCTTTCCCTGTTTTGCCAAAAATAGTACCCTTGCGCAATAGTTTTACTATTTGGTCAAGTGGGAGGTCAGACAAGCTTATTTGCATAGCATTCGTGCTTGGACAGTGGTAGTTACACCGGCCATTCACATAACTGCATACTTGACACGTAGGAAAGAGGTGAAGACTGCAGAAATAAACTTGACTCCATTAGCAACAGACAGTTTAAGTGTACTTATCAGTTCTTCATATCATTCTGAGGCTGTTGTTTTGTATTTTTCAATTATTTTTTTGTCAAAGGTGATTTTGTGCATGATACAAAAAAATTATTATTCTTTAAATGGTATCATCAGAAATCAACGTAGTGTTTGGTATAAACTGGCACAATTAATCATAGATCTCTATAAATTCTTCAAAATTCTTCTCGGAACCTCTTCGCTTGTCGTGAGACATTTTGGACTGAAAAGAAAGAAAGAAAGAAAAAAAAACCGCACTATACACAACCGTACTGTTTGTTAACGCTCGCATAACTGGCACCAAATTACGCCTCTCCCATAGATACTCAAATATATTTGCACTAACATTGTTTGCTCAATTATACAGACTGAGAATTAAAAAGCTTCAAGTCTTTTGTAGAACCGTCCTACACACGTACAAATCGTCGCCTCAAGTAAAGCCAGCAGCCAGTCGTTGAAGTGAATACTTTCACTATCGCATTAAGGAGAATCGAAACACCAGTTTGAGGGATAAACGTCGATAAATAATGTTGCAATACAACTCAGAATTCTTTACTAATTTGGTGTGAAATTCTGCAGTACTAAATTTTGTTGAAGTGAGATTTCAGGTTGCTATCACGTAAGAGATATACAAAGCACGTTTACTATTATTTTCCAAAAATTAAGGTAATTTCAGATTTAATTGTCGCGATGTAAAATGCATATCTAAGTGACCTTAAAACTGTGTTTTTAAAGAAGTCTCTATCGTTAAATCAAATGCAATTATTTCGTGATTCGGATGCCATTTTATAATTCCCCTTTAACCGAGTGAGATTACCGGGTTAGGGTAAAAAGCCGCGACGGAGCCAAATACGCTGCAAAATTGAAACCCTGTCACCTATGTGACCAAAAAGGTCCTTAGAAGTCTATAGCTAGAAAAGGAAAATGCTACGTACTCCTTAATTTTATGTATGATTCAAATTAACAAAATCCTTTGGTGGAGTTGTTTTTGCTAAAATATTTATGAGTTGTTGTCAGTTAGCTATTTTCTTCTATATAGTAATCTCTTAAACAGATGCGCCCCAGACCAGTTAATACTTCTTAGTACTAATGGTAAGGGTGTTGAAGTTAATGTAAACTATTCCTATTTCTCTTGCTGAAATCGTGTGCAAGATACGATGTCATCACATAACATCCAAAGAATGCAAGGAAATCTGCCCGTTACCAAGATCCTTCGCGCTTCCAATCCTTTACTTCTGCTACTAAGCCAGTCCTGTCAAAAGAGCCATCTTAGCTGTAAGCTGTGACTCTCCACAAACGCTTTATAAATTCAATATTTTTTAGAGCTACGAATCCATGTGTGATCGATGGCGAAATAAGAACAGTTCCAAATCCGTTGAGTTCTTTTAATCTTTGCTAAACACAATAAATACTACGTAACCCTAATAACTGAGAGCACTGTCGCGTCCTGGATCTCACTCCCTGATTTTTCTCAGTACCGTCTCTCTCCAACAACCCCTGTTGTTAGCGTGTAAGGAAAATCATTTATCTCTCCCCCACTCGTAACTTGTTATAAGGATTATAAAAGATTTTGTTATTTTCGCAGCCTTCATACTGTTATAAATATCTCCCCAACATTTACGTTACGTTAATAAGTATTGGCTTATATTATGGCCGCGTTGACTGGTACGACAGTTGGCCGGACCGTGGTGGGGGTAAGAGAGTGGACTAGCATGTAATAATTTGAAGATAGTCCACTGTTTACTGACAGGACAATTCTCTAACTCCTTCATTGAGATCTTGTTGAAAATAGTATGACCATATTGCAGGAATGAACTAACATCGTAGCCAATTTGTTGATTATAATGTTGAATGATAATATGAAGAATAACAAAATAAAACGTAGAAAATGGTTAAAAGAGTGGATATTAAAAAAATGCTGTAAATGCCTCAGCGCCTTTCTTCAATAAAGTCGCAAGTGATAATGCAGAGTTACATCATTTAAGACTAACTGTATATCAATTTGAAGAGCTGTTGTGAAATATTTTAGACGATACATAAAAAATAACACCGTTATGAAGCAATTTTTTGATAGCAGAGTCTATAAAATCCTTGTTATTATAATTTTTATTGTTAAAATTCCACGGAATTTCCTCACTTTCATGCAGTTCTAAAGATTTTAATGCCTCTGCTTCATTCACTTCGCTTACGCGACTTGTTAGTTGTCGCCATCTTGATTTTTGAACTCGCACGCCAAAAGTTGGTCATGAACCGAGTCCACTATCCTCAGTCAACTGATTGTCTTGTACCTGTTGACACGAGAGTAGACTATCCAGTGCCGCGCGCGCAGCAAGACAGTACACTCGTTCCAGTCAACTCGCACCGTGTAAACGCGGCCTATCCCGCGGAAATTGACTACGCGGTTATTGACGCAGAAGCCAATCCCAATGTTTGATCACACGATCACATATTTTTGGTAAAATGAACCAAGGAGAGATCGATCAAAGACGAACTCAACCATGAACTCAACGTACTGTGGTGTTCAGCCGCTCGGACACTACAGTATACACTGAGATTAATTACGACATTAACAGCTGATTTGAGTCCTATACTAGTACCTCTTTCTTATATAAAGCACATTATCTTGATGTACTCTCTTCAATATTTATTAGTTTGAATTTCATTAGAGCTATTTTCTATGCATTATTTCCAGTTATTTCATATGTGTATTCATGTGCTTATATCCAGTGAATTTATTAAAGTAACTCTATTCTTTCCACTACATTTTTCAATTGTTATCACTCATTACCTGCTCATTGGTAGCAATAAGTAATAGTAGGAACCTAATATCTTTGATCACACTATCACATATCTTTGGTAAACCATCCAAGGAGTGATCGATAGAAAACGAACTCAACCATGAAGTCAACGTACTGTGGTGTTCAGTCGCTCGGACACTACAGTATACACTGAGATTAATTACGACATTAACAGCTGATTTGAGTCCTATGCTAGTACCTCTTTCTTATATAAAGCACAGTATCTTGATGTACTCTCTTCAGTGGTAGCAAAACTCTCATAGTGTGGAGTGTTCGCTCTAAAAGAAATTGTAATACATAACCGAAGGAAAGTAGGAATTCTACTCATAGTTATTCCACAAGACTCGAGTCTTGTATCAGGTAGTTGCAAAGTCAGTACTGCTTAATCTTTGTCCTGATGTGTGTGCGCTAACGCTCGAGACTGGTATTCGGAAGAATGCGGGTTCAGATCTCCGTACAGCCATCCAAATTTCGGTTATCCAAGATTTTCCGTAATCTCTCCAGGCGAATACCGCGATGATTAGTTTAAAAAGCCAAGGTCGAATTCCTTCCCATTTCTTGCCTCGAATCTTTTCCTGCTTCTAATGACCTCAACATGAACGAGGCATAAAGCCCGAGGGAAAAAAATAAGGTTTATCCTGAAGATACGGTACGTTCTTGGCAGTTTCTGATTTATGCAAATTCCAAGGAATTTTACGCTACTGGTTTCTGGTGGGTTTTCTGGTTATTAATAAAAATTCCCGTGCATTTTTTTTCTAACATTACCATGATGTCCCTTCAGTATATAGTTTCAATGGTTTTGTTTGGGGAATAGCACGCATAAACTCTGTCTTGCTATTATTCCCAGTACTGAAGTTAAGTGTGAGTAAATCGAAAACTATATGGAACAAACGATTTGACGAAATCTGACACTTTGAGGCCTATTCCACCGTTTACATTAACATCGTACTTACATCTGGGTACATAAAACGTTTCCTTACAATCAGACGACCCGGTTCGATTCCCGGAAGAGTCATACGGATGACTTCTAGAAATGATTCTTTTAGGAATAGCTTGGCCGAGTTCATTCTCCATCCTTACCTGTAATGAATTCCAGCTTTGATGATCCAGTCGTCAACGAGCCCAGTGAAATATTTAAATAAAACTCACGGACAATAATAGGTCTGCTCTTCAGCCGTGAAGCAGTCCTTTTACAAATGGCTGTTCTCCATATTCTGTTTCCGCCCCATTGCACTCGACCACACATCGACTTTAAGAGAATCTTTGGCATTCTTGTCTACAACGGATGCCTGTAGGAGCTGAATACAAAGAGCATTAGATCACCAATGCGTGACTCTCCATAATAGTTGCCGTGTTGCTTCATCGTCAAATTATGCAGTCTTCAAATACACGCAACTCGTTTAATTATGGTGAGTTATTACTTCATGAGTTCGATGAATCTCTTATGTAGAACCTAAAATGTTACATACCTGACTAAGGATATATCATTAACTTTAGACAAGCCAGTATAAACAGATGGCCACGCATGATTAGAAGACGAAAGGCGACCTTCATCTTCCACTTACAAATGTTCAGTTTTGAATATTCAGTGCCACATCTTGTGTAAATGATTTAAATTTTAAATAATGGTGAAGCGGTATTGTTGGAACCAGTGGAATTTTACGAATAACCCATCACATTTTTAATTTCGCTCAGAAACCGTTTTGTTGCTCACTGCAATGTTTTCTTGCATTTGGTCATATATTAAGTGTGTCTATAACATTTCATGTGTGAAGACGGAATGCTAGTTCAGTAGAGTTATAGCAATCAGTTTAGGGTTTTCTTGAAATATCACCAAAATTGGTGATAGAGCTGACGCTGAAATTCTTCATACGAACCACATGTAAACAAAAAGGCATGATAGTAAAAATGTAATTTTACACTGCTATTTCAATTTCACTTGGAAATATAAAAAAAGACAAATCCTAAAATTTAAAAAGAATTGAATTATTAAAAATATGCTAAAGAAAATTTGGTGGGATGAGTACGGATAGCGATTGACAAGCTTCGTGATTATCACATTACTGAGATCCGTTTACAGTTTCGAGTCTGTGGATTTGTTTAGAGCTGAAGTCGACCATTAGTAACTGCGAATTTATTTTGGACTAGTATTTACCTGTAGTTTCGTCCGCGTGGAGCTAGATCTATTAACGGGTGAACGTACAGAAGATGTATGAATTTTCGAGCGGCTTTATCAGAGGACTGTGGCTATGTTAAAATGCAGCCTAAAGTAAAATGAGAAATAACGTTCTATATTACAGCATAATAGTTTAATATTGTAAACTGCCATCACGAGTGCCATTACACTCAAGTCATACTATTGCTTTGCAAAAAAAAAAAAATATTTTCCGTGTATTATATTTCAGAAATTTGAATAAAAAAGTAATAAAATTTATGTAGTCAGCAACAATATTAACGGAAACCGAAGAGTTTTGTGCGATCTTTGGTGGGTATGTGTTCATGTTAATAAAGTTGTGTATATCTTTAATGTAATGTGATCTTTGGCGCCTATTTGACCAGGTTACAAACAGGTTGTCATTTATTGCTTCGTCCACCGTTCACATAGTAGAGTCTTGAGACGTGCCGCATTTGTATGTTAGATCCTAAGCTTTCAAACTGCAAAAATCCAATTGAAATGGTTTTTGCGTAATACCTTAACAAATAAATCATAGGCTGCTTACAGATTTAATATGTAGTGATTCATTAATAGTGTCTTAGCAGCAAATTTGGCTATACGCGTTCAATAGCCACCATTCTGAACTCGGGAGGTAAGACTGTTTGGTTTCGGCTGATGTACCGGCGGTCCTGATTATGGAGTTTAGGCTGTTTTTCAACTGTCTGACAGGCAAAGGTTAAGACGGTTCACATGTTTCGCGTTAAAAACTACACTTTACTTACACAAAATTAACACTTATCGTACAAAACGTATAGTCTATTATTCACGTACAGATGGCGACAAACACATTTCCCCATTTTTTTATAAGTAACCGAAGATAGTAAAAGTGAAACCCAGAGTACGAATTTGGAAGGTTATCTTCCAAGTATGCGCCAACGTCTAATGAGTGAAAAAAAAAAAAAGATGTATTCCATACAGCAGAACAACATTTATGTTGCTCAAAGGTATAACGACTTATCCAGATTTAAAAAAAAAAATCTAAAAATTAACTGACAACGTAAATGCTTGCTTTGAATAACGTTTATCGCATTTAATAACTGAAGGAAAAATAAATAAATTAATCAACTGATAAAGAATACTTTGGAGTTCATTATTCTCGTTTTCGGTTAAATATGAAGCACACATCACACATATGTTGTACACTATCTTATACACTACGCACTGTCACAATAATGTGTAAATTCCATATGCCTTGATCACATCTTTGAAGTCACTATGAATACTATTATTTTGGTTGTTGCAAGTAACTCTTTACTGTATTTGGACTCAACGACCAGATCATTGGAGCTGGGAGAAACTTGTTTGCAAGGAAATCGGTTATGTCTTTTATGAAGCAAACATCCATAAATTACGTGAAGTGTTTTCCGGATTTTCGGACCCCCTCCCCTGTGGTGAGACTTCGTGAGATCTGGTCCCCCCCCCTCTGGTGTGGTGAGATCTTGTCCATGAGACCCCCCCTAGAAATCGCCCTCGCAACTTTTTGAGACCTTTTTTTTAGGTCTCACCCTTTCACACCCGGTTACACTTTTTTTTTTTAGCTCTACAGTCCAACAAAAATTTCCAAAACCTCAAGAGAGATTTCCGTTAACCCCTCCCCCTTCCCCCCTCCCCCTTGGTGAAATTTCGCCGGACTCCCCCCCCCCCTTATTTCATCTCACGTAATTTATGGACGCCCCCTAAGGGGAAGGATTATGAGAAATCACGTAAAACCCAAATATGAATGGGTGAACAGTTAATATGTTGTTGTTGTTTTAGGGCGCGTCGACAGCGGGGTCATTAGCAAACAGTCAATAGAAGCGGCTACCGTTTACCCATTATATTTATTTCCTTTGGATCATTCGTACAACAAAGAGTACCTTATGTTTCCCTGAAGCGATACTACAAGAAAGCAATCTGATAATGTGGCTCTTTATTTCTTTTGCTTGCAGTTTATGTCACTCAACGATTCCCGACAGCATTCATCTAAATAATAATTATTATTATACTCTGCTCTGTTTACATTACTTTCTTAATTATCTATTTAAATTGCTCACCACCAATTGCATCACCGCGAAACCTACCAGAATATATTACAAGTAGACATACAACAGCTGGAATACCAGTAGTTTAACGGAAGATAAATGACTGTGGAAGGAGAATCTACAGATAGCTTTTATTTATGCTCCAATATTTCTAGTGTTCCTAGAGCGGAAAAGGTGTCAGAAGCCATAATTTTCATAACAGTGATGACTAGCATCTATTTTTGTTGATTACGTTGACCAGAACAATAAACACGGGATTTACATAAAATTTTCATATTTAACGTTTGATTTCAAATATTTCCACGTATTTAAACCGTACATTTGTGCATCTGTTACAGCAGTAAACCACTAGATCTAATCATAGCAATGGATCATTGCTATTGTTTTCCATATTTCCACATTGCAAATTTGATCGTTGTAAACGCGAAAGAAGATGTATTAAATACTTATTTTCTCTATGTCACAATGTGTAATGAAGTTTAATGCAAATCTTGTTAGTGAAGAGTGTAGCTTCATTTACCAAAGCAAGGCACAAAAGTATGCAGAAGTTGTAAAAGGAGCTACGTGTTACCAAAAAATTTTACATAATCAATATTTTAAACTAAAAGATTTCTCTTTTCCAAGGGGGCTCTTTTTGCTAGCCCTCTACTGTTTTTGATATCGTTCTTGCTACCCTCATCAATACTGTAATTTTATTTCCTAAATAGAAAAGTATACTGATCACGGAAGTTTGCATGTAAAATTATATAGTCGTAGGATAAAATAAAACTGTCTTTTAACAGCAGAAAGGAAAAGAAAAACATTTGTTTCCGTGAATAACAATTCTGTGGGTGCTACGGCTATTGTTACGGATGTGCCCCTTCCACATACCATTTTCCTGCTGGCTCCTCACTCCATGCTAATAATCTGTGACGCTACCCTCCCCGAAGCAGTCAGTCAGTTGATCGCTAGCCTTCACGCAGTACGCTGGTAAGTACGGAACGCTATTCAACGTAAACGCTAGTTCTCTTTTTACTCTCTTTATAATGGTTAGCAATCTTAGTAGAACTTGTGTCTTCAGATTGTAACGCATGTTTAAATGACAATTTATAAGCTTATCGCAATTACAGTACAAGTATGACCTAGCGAGCATGCGTGTATGTGTTATGAACCTATGACAGTTAAAGAGCAATTGCCATTTGTTTCTTAGTCAGTTGTTGTCTCTCATACGAACTACACTTTCGCATTTATTTTCAATAGCTTAAACCTTTGCTTTGTTCACGTGAAGTACGCTATTTAGGTGGCCAGGCTACCATTAGCAAATCTTACTTTTTTGTCTGTTTTTTGTTTTTATTAGCCTTCGGGCTTTCGAAATTATTAGAACCGGTAGATGATGGCGGACAGAAATACGAGAGCAATGGCCTTTCGAAGGACTCAAGTAGAGTGATTTCAGTAAAGCGTGATGCAAAACCAAAATCAGAATGTCCGGAACGGGAATCAAACCCGCTTCCTAAAGAATGTCAGCACCGAAGAACCTCCCGGACAATAATGTCGTATGCAGTTAGTTTTTTAGGGCTCTGGACCCAGCAGAAAATGTACTATTGCTGACGGTCCCTGTATATCACACACAGTTCTTTGCGCTTAAACGTAATTAGTTTGAGACTAAAATTTTTCTCAATTTCTGTGTGTTTTTGCTAAATCCTTGTGATACATTTTCTTCTGTTGTTTATTTCAATACTACTTCCTCTATTTTCCTCAATTATTCTTTCAATGTACTTGAAACAATCGATTCTTTCAGCTGATCTGTTATCAGTGTTATATCCTTGTTCCGTGTGTTATTACTTTTTATATGAAGCCCATAGGGTTTGATTAACCCTCCGACCTGGCATTCTGGAGGACGTGAGTTCGATCTCCGGTCCGGCCTTCGTGATTTAGCTATGCCAGAGGTGAAGATCACTTTAAGGCATGGGCGTATCCAGGGAGGGGCAGAGGGGGCTGCTGCCCCCCCCCCTAGAAGAAAAATTAAGTTCCCTTCAGTACGCTTCGACGAGTGAAGAACTAGTTCAGGAGCACTTTGGGAGAGAAAGATTGACTGGATTATGTCTGATGAGTGTGCATCGAAATTTCGTGAAAGAACACCATGAGATATTGACAAACAAAATTATTGAAATTGAAAATCCGAGACAATTAATGTTTAGATAAAAAACTAACTGACTTACGATCTTAATTAATTACATAGTAGGTCCTTACATTAAGTAGTTGGGTTACTATGTTAATCAATGATAAAAATAGTCTCCTGAATAGGTTTGAGTTTGATTTTGTAATGTCATGTTTCAGTCCACCACCCCACTTCCTCGAAACCAAAATGAGTTCCCCCCCCCCCTAGTTCTAATCCTGCCCCCCTCTAGTTCTGATCCTGGATACGCCCTTGCTTTAAGGGCACATAAAATATTTTCTGGTCAGTCCGGGGATCCTAAGTTTTTGAGGTTGGTGCTTCAGTCACTGAGCCTCCAGCGCACTCATCTAGTTATGATGTAGGTGTGTGATATGAAACCATTTCGTCCCGATGCAGGAACCATATTGATCACTGTATCACACGGTAACAAAGTACTCACATCTAGCACTGCTAATACTTCCGTGGTTCCATATATTGTGCGATCAGTCACAATGTCCTAGCCCGACTGCTAAGCTGCTGAATTCTTGACTTCGGAGGAAGTCACTTCGACTCTCGTTATGGCCATCCATATTTCCATTTTGATCAATTCGCGAATTAACAACATCAAAGTGCCGAAGCAATATTGAGATGTAGACAGTGGAAGATTTCCTTTCTCTTTGCTCTTATGGAACGTCCATAAACTACATAGCTCGGTCTAGGGGGGGGGGAGGTTGCCTGGAAAGCTACACCAGGCTACGTGTGTGTGTGTGTGTGTGTGTGTGTGTGTGTGTGTGTGTGTGTGTGTGAGTGGGTGGGTGGGGGGGTTTCCGAACCAAGCCGTGTAACCTTCCATTCATATTATTTACCACAGTTAAAATGAGATACAGAACACACAACAGCATGGGAATACTTATTTTCGCCATGTAATTATCTCCCTGCGTAATTTACAATAATTTGACAAGAGAAAACAGAGAACGGTGTGTTCTGGAACCAATAGTGAAAAAAGCTACGTGCTACGGGAGGGGAGGGGGGGTTAGACAAAAGTCACGTCGGGCTACGTGTGGGGAGGGAGATTTCACAGGAGGCTAAAATGGAGCTACGTGGTTTATGGACGCTCCCTTAGCAGTCACCCCGCAGTGAGCACTTTGTTTACAACCCTTATAAAAAGATACAATGAAAGAAAAAAATTAATGCTTTGAGTTACGATTAACTTATCAAGGTATAGAGGGAGGTTAAAATGTTCTCAATAACGCTGATCATCCCGTTCGTTAATACTTAGCGAAATTAAGACTTTGATTATGTTTTTTTTGTGAAAGAAGTAATTAGATTTCAGGTCTCTAAACGTTGCTGCTTCGTATTTCAAGTTCCTAAACGTTGTTGCAGAGATCCTTACAATCATTAGTAATATCCTCTGTGACAGAGACGTTATGAAACTGTTAAATCTAACATGACAGATTTTTTTTCCTCAAATTTGACGTACGAAATGTCATTGTATTTTGTTTTGTTTGTTATATTATTACCCCGTATGTTTCTACAATTTCGAAGTGTGTGGCTAGTTTCAAACTGAGCGACAACACAGAATACACAATACCCCCCATGCCCTCAGCCGGAGTCTAATAGGCCACCCTCTGTACGTGGAGCATTCTGACTATCTCCTACGCTACTGACAGCCAGCGATCATCATCAGTAATAGGAACCTGTTTGTTCATGAAGTCTGTCACGCTTGCTTTCTAGGTTCCGATTGCGAGAAACACACTAGCTAAATACACCCAAAAATCTATCTAATCAGAGAAAGTTTTCCAATATCACGAATTATGGCAATAAGTTTGTGATAAAAGTATATTTCTGTTAATTATAGCTGTATGTAAAAAATATAATAATTAATTGGTATTTGTTTTTGAAATTATACTTTCCTTTTCCACTGGAATTTTTTTAACTTAATACTTTCATTTTCCTATTTGCTGTTCACCCTCTCCGCCCCTCTCTACTCATCCCTACCATCCCCTTGTTCCCTCCTTGTCTCCACTGGTCATACCTCTATCCGTAATTTTTAAGGGACGTGTAAACTATTACATAGTAGTTTTCTTAAGTTATTGTAGTTGCATCTGAGGTATCGTCCGCTAGTTCACGGTATTTGTTACCCAATAAAAAGGTGCACAGAAGGAATTTACGGTACACGATCAAAATACCAATGCATTATAATTATATGCGCACCGCGGTTCTGTTGTACAGTATACCTGAAATAGTGTGAGAATTTAGAGTAAAAATAAGCGTGAAGCACGAATAGGCCTATAGAAAAGTTGCCATCGATGCATGTGTCTCATCGCTATTAACAATTTATTTTTCTGGTAAATATCAGGACATTAATTACTTCCCTGTTTTAAAATATAACATTTTATAACAAAGCTTTTGTTATTGAAATAATTCATCACAAGTACTTTATCAGCAGTTCCTCTTCTTTCTGAAGATAGCTGTGAGAGCAAAAAAATGGGTAATTTGCTGAGAAATGTTGCTTAGTCAATGCAGATGCCGTTCTGTATTCAACGGGTGCCTCAGCAGGTGTTAAATATTGAACACTTTTCGAACATGGGTTGGCATTCGCTTAGTGCACGCGTCCATTAATCTTGGACGGATTCTTCACGCAACATCAGAAAAGAAATGGGACCTGCCTCAGATACAAATTAGGTTAGTTTAAAAGCAACGGGAGGGAACGGATTTCAGATAGGTAAACCATTTAACTCATTAGTCTCCTTTAAGAAAAATAAATATAAAATAATTTTTTAATGGCTATACAGTGGATGAAATGATTGTTGAAGGCGTAAAATGTAAATATCTGCGGGTATCATTTATAAGAAACCGCAGTTTGAAAGTATGTTCTGGGGAAATTATAAAGAAAATTTTCAAAGTCTAATATCTATTAGAGAGAGTGATGAAAGGATTTACCAGTATAAGATTAAAAGATAACAATATTTAACTGCCAAATCAACTTTATAGTAGGCCGTTAACACTTCGACTAGGAGAAGCAACTCACGTATCGTTGACTGCGATTGACGCAAAACCGTCTGTATGGATTTTAATGTAGTATTGAAAACTGTGCATTTAAGGTCTCAGCACTAAAATGAGGCATGTTTCATTTTCATGAGTAGTTGAAAAGCTGAGAAATAAATCAAATAGTTTCCGTACAGTTCGTGTTCGAAGAGTAAAAGAGTAAAATAAGGTATGTTCTACTTTGGTGTGATACCGTAGAGCTGAGAAATTACTCTCCACTCAAAGGCCTGCGTCTTTTCGCTGTCGAAATCGTACCGAGATAATTACCAACGATGTTCTATTATTATTTGAATCAAAATAAAATTATTCGGAATTGAAGCCAATATTCAACTCTGGCACGCTTTGGATGAGGTTCCTGTTACCTGATAAGATCACTGGGTTAGTTGAGATATTCCGTCCGATCTCCCTTGACGTTTCCACGTGGTTGTTTCACGGAATCAATGTTAAAATTTTTTCGTAAAGCGAGTTGCATAGGAGTATTTTATAATCTACGAAAGTAATAAAGAACGTTAAAATACTTTGTTTACCTGAATCACGTTTTCACCTCACTGGTATTCAAACGCAGTCTTCACCCAAACCGTCATTGAAAGTCTTTCACACATTATACTGGATTGAAAGATTCTCGCGTTTCTTAAAACTATCGCAATGAAATTTCAATCGTCAATCACTTCGCATTTGAGGTGTTTTTTCGATTTGTGGTTACTTTAGATTCATTAGATATTTTTTATTAATAAAAATGATATCATTTTATATTTTAATCTAAACACAGGCCGTAAAGATGTTGTATAAAATTTCTTGTAGTCTCAAATTGCTAGTCATAGAGTTTCTTACCGGCTGCATAGTGCACCTCTTTCGTACCCACATAGGTTACTCTGGTAATCCTACCAGGAAAAGGAGACCTACAGTTTAACAAGAATTACAACCACGGAATGTGCTGGCATTTTCGCATTAACAAATCAATGCTTTGCCTGAGGTAAAATTCAATTTTAAGGCACGTAAAAGTTGCAACCGAGACCGGGATTTTAACCGGGGATTTTCCGGACCCAAATCGTACGCCGTAGTCATCTAAGACATATATTATAAGCAATGAAAAATATGTTTTCAAATATAATAAAATATAATGTACTTTGTTGAAAGTAAGGGGATTCGCGATAAGATTTACATTATTGCGACTGAATGGGTAGCTCGAGAGTGTAACACACAACATGGTAAATTAAGACTGAAAATGAACAAAATTGCTTCTAAAATTGACTCAGCTTGCGATAAGAAACAAGTCCATGCATCGAATTAATTAATAACATATTTCTCTTTGTGTCTGTATTATATTTTTTAGAGAAAGTCCTCATTTTAAATAAAATAAAAGTTTTTTCGGGGGTTCGCCAATGTTTCGGAAATTTTATAAGGGTACGTGGAGGGAGCTATGAGTTTGAAAAACCGTGCTTTATAATGACACAATCTACATTTTATTGTCATCTCATAACAAGGAAGTGAGGTTGAAATTACGGGTGCGACGGAGCGTATGGAACGATGGAAACGTCTTCATTGTTTCAGTTAAAACTTTCAGCATCTTTCATACTGTTTTATCTACGAATGAAACCCTTACACCCTCTTTATGTATCTGAAAATCAGCGATAACGCACAGTGATTGTAGCCTCTTCCCTTCCATAGTTACTCATTCGCTCAGTACTTACTCAGGCCTCATCACCAGTTTATCCTTTGTAACTCCAAGCTCTTTCTTTATCTTCCTCCTTTCTTCCAATTCTACTCAACCCAGTTCCTTTATAAATTCGATTTCCATCCATAGCAAATTCTGCATTTGATTCGCATAATATTGCTAACGTACTGTACCATCCCACAAGATTCAAGCCAAGGCGTGGCCAAGGAATAATAGCTCAATTTGCTTACTAGCCTTGTGCATTCCTTCGTTAAATTATCTGACGGATATATGACATTTCCCCAATACATATTGAAAGTGTTTTGTGCATCTGATATTATTATCAAATGAAGTGCAAAAATACATACATTTTATGGCTTCAGTCACGCAAAACCTTACCTTTCTATCAATGCAGCACAAACTACGATCATTTGTTACAGTAATGAAGAGCAATGATTCCTCCACTTCCTTGTTGGACTCTCTAAACACCCTCTACAATAAATGAAGGATTTTAAACCCCTCTCTACCACATGCCCAACTGAATTTTTTATCAATTATTACACCAAGATATTTACAATTGAGATATTCAACAATTATTTCCGCTTCCATCCTATAATATCAGAAATAATTTACTTTTTTATCGGTGTACATAATAAGCTGACACTTCTTGGCATTTACCATCACTTCATGCTAACCTACTTAGATATTCTGCCCAGGTCACCCTGCAGTTGTTCAGTCGTGTCCCGTTTTAATCCTCATGGCTGTTGCCCACGACATTGTCAGTGTTTCTTAAGAATTTTGATGGTAATTATATTTTTGCAGCGAACCTTAAATATTTCCAGGATTAAATGTAGCCTCTGTTACTCTCTGACAAATCAGCAATCCACCTGTGAAACTCCCCTCCAAATCGGCTCACATGCTAAATAAGTTGCACGTAAATTATTTATATTTATAAATAGCTGAAAAATACGTCGTATTCTAGAACATGATAGTTCATTTTTAGAACATTCTGGAACATTTAGTATATTTAAGAATATTCACGTACATTCTAAAAGATTCCAAGGATTCTTTCGAACACTTTGGTCGAAATATGAAAATGCCATAATGTCAACCACTTTCAACCACATCTCACACCCACACAGCTACCGACATTACCGAAATGCAACCGCCAAAGTGCATGATGGGAGACTCGACACTACTACCACACACAAACGCCAATGATCTGCGCTAGTCGTGGCATCAAAGTGACATATAGGGGCACACACGTCTTTGGTCGAAATATGAAAATGCCGTAGATCGACTGCTTTTAACCACCATATCTCCCACACCCGTACCATGCAACCACCATAGTGCGCAATGAGAGACTTGAGGCTACAATCACAACACACAAACACCAGTTGTCTGCGCTAGGTAACTGCAGCTGCAAAGTGAAATATAAGGACACACACATAGAAAGTTCGATGCTCCGATTCCGAGTTCAAATCCCAATGGGAGCAGGAATACTTGAGAGTTGTTTTTGATCATATGAGTTATGACATTTAGTTCTGTGGTTCGGCTTCCACGTTATAGGTCCCAGAGGAAAGGATCTGGCCTGACCTACCTATGACACAATGACTTAGTATGCCTCCTTTTGGAGGAACCAACCAACCTTCGTGTTGTAGATCAAGTCAGTCAGTTAGTCATATAAGATTAGCGGCATATATCATTATGTCATCTAGCGGCCTGTTGGTTCAGTAGTTAAGGCGTCTGACTGAGATCGACAAGCCCTCGTTTGAATCCCTCTCTTGGCGTAATTTTCAAGGGCTCTTAACCTGAGTTTCATCTCCGGCACAGCTTCCTATGTAATCTGAAGAACGCCAGAACTCTTCCGTGGTTTGGATTCTTGTTAAACTGAAGGTCCCGTCTAGAGCTAACAACCCTAGTTTTAACACGGATGTGTGCACAACGAAAACAAATTTAAGACAAAACGAAGGCTTAAATTGGTCCCAGTTGGCCCAAACGAACATACACACACATTTTGTCATGTTCAAACAACCTAACTTCTGATTGTAAACTATCAACACAATCTATCATTAGAATAATGACAACTATGGTCCTAACACATTACCCTGTAGCATTCCTGTTTTCACTTCTAATGCTTTTGATACTGCATTCCTTACCTTAACTCATTGCTTTCTATCTTTTAGAATGCCTCTATCCAGAAAGTGACTTTTCATCTTTTTCATCGTTTGTTAATGTTTTTTTCCACCATTTTATGTCTCTGTTTTCTTACACGCTGATTTCTACAGTCGTTTGTTTACTTGTTATTATATATTTATTGTGCAACGTATAATCATTAAGTCTCTACTACAAGCAGTTTGCCCTGTTGTATAAGGAAGGCTAAGGATCATTTGTGATCAGGTCCTAACAACATACACTGCAGAGTAACAGCTATGTTCTTCCCTAGGCGAGACTAATGGGTAACAAAACGAGAACCATAAGCGGTACCATTATCAATCTCCCTCCATCATATTTCATATGTTGCTCGTATATTGAGTAGGCAATAAAATTAAGTAGGAATTGAATTTAAGACCAGCGGCGAGTCCCTGCCAAGGAAGCAGATCACACGAAAGCTGTATTTCAGGTAAGGTGGTTTGCACCGCATTAGGTTGAGAAGGTTAGGTAGCATGTACTTTTAAAAGAACTATAACTACGATATTAGCCAACTCGTTAGGTTCCAACATAACTGCGGGATCTGAATTTATTGTATGAGTTATGGCAATTATCTTCTGCAAGATTTCCCTTCTTATTTTATTTTCTTAACCAGCTTGTGCCTACGACTTCTTTCGTGTTTGTATTTTGATTTACAGCTACCGACATGTAACCACCATAGTGAACGATGGGAGAATCGACGCTAATACCACACAGAAAGTTCGGTGATCTGCGCAGGTTTCTTATAACTGCAAAGAGAATTATATTGACACATATCTTTTGTCGAAATATGAAAAAGCCCTCCGTCGACCAATTTCAACTATCATATCTCCCACACCCCCATAGCTACCGACATTCAATCAGCATAGTGCACGATGGAAGACTCCAGGCTACCCTCGCACACTAACGCCCGTGGCCTGCACTTGGTAGTTCTGGCTGCAAGTTGAAATATAGGGAATAGAAATAGTAAAATTCCCGTCGACCACTTTCAACCACCATATCTCCCACACCGCCATAGCTACTGACATCTAACCACCATAGTGCACAATGGGAGACTCAAGGCCACTACCACATACAAACACCAGTGGTCTGCGCTATGCAGTTGGGGCAGCAAAGTGAAATATACGGACACACATATCTCCCACATCCCCGCAGTTACCGAAATTCGGCCAACGTTGTGCACGATCGGTGAATGTACGCTACAACAACACACAAAACACCAATGCTCTGCGCTGTGTAGTTGTGGTAGGAAAGAAAAGTATATGGACACACAAGTGCATGGTCGAAATTTGAAAATGTCCTACATCGACCACCTTTAACCACCATATCTCCCACACCTCTACAGCTATCGGAATTCGGCCAACGTTGTGCATGATAGGAAACTCCGCGCTACTATCACATATAAACACCAATGAGCTGTGCTAAGTAGTGGTGGCGTAAAAATGAAATATAGGGACACACACGGTTATATATATTTATATAAGACGATACGTCTCAACACCCGACATATTGAACCACTTGCTCTGTTTCATTGTACCAAATCAAATAAAACATCCTTCTTAACTTTCCTGGTTTGAGATAAGTGCAAGTGTACAGGAGAATGAGATAAAAATCTTCCAGTTTCAAATACTTCAGGCGCTGCAGGATGTTAGGCGATAAAGAAAAGTTTGACAGTGGAATAAAGGAGATGAGGATTGCTTTTCATAGAAAGAGGACATCTTTTAGTACGGCTAAGGAAGAATCCTTTACTAGTAGATGGAACAGTTGAAAAAAGATCTGTAGAACAAGATAAATATGAAAATATATTAAGTTGAGAAATGAAGATCAAAGTTCTAATATCAATTTGATGATTTGTGGCAGATAAATCGTACATTAAAAAAATATATATGATAGTCCCCCCGCGAATATCAACTTTAGTTAAAAAAAATATGAAACTTATTTAACAATATGCAAAGCGACCAAACTAAAAAGTTATTGGCTTGCTTTCGATTTGAGATTTTTCAGTGAATATGGAACTACCGCAAATCGTATTTTGGATTTAATAACTCCATCAGTAATAGTTAATGAATCTCATATTCATGCTATATATATCTGATGAATGACAGAGGTTAAGTTATCAACTGTATTGAATTTGGCTTACGTCAGGAACTGATACCGATATAACCCTGAATGCTGCCGATAGAGTTATGGAGTGTTTATGAATGTCAATGATTTATTGAATTCGTCTGTTATCTCTCCTGAGTGAGAACAGGACAATATTGAAAAACCTTATAGATTTGTTTTAAAGCGCGGAGACTTGCTTTGTTGATTTTATTATTTTTAAGTCCTCTCCCCTTCGGCAGCGATATTTCGCATGGAACAATTTATTCTTCCAGTACTAGTGGGTGCCATTTTATTTACGCGCTATTCACTTTAGCCTAGTACTGATTATAAACCGAGACTACTGAATGAGAGGTTACCGGTGGAACCTGGTTTTCGGGAAGACGCGGATTCAACCCTCATTCCGACCATCCATATCTTGCTTTTCCATGACTTCCCGAAATCTCTTGAGCTAATGACGGGGTTAGTTATATCATACAGACCATAGACGATTTTCTTCTCATTCCTTGTCCGAGGACTCTCGGCTATAATGGTCTAATAAAATAACTATTTATAATTCATTTGCTTTTCACATTGTATAGCTATAACTTTGTTCGTTGTTCTTAGGTTATGAAGTGCGCGTTGGACATAGATAGCAGAGTTTAATCTTTCGATAGAAGTTGAATCAGTTAATCACTTTAGTAGAAGTTTATAATTCTTTATGTAACAGTAGTCTAAAATCGTTATACAAACTAAGCATCTTTCTGAACTTATCAGCATATCCTTGACATCAGACATTTTCCTGGTCTCAACCTCCAATAATATCCTTCTTTCACTTCTGTAATACCGGTAAACAAATTAAGATATTTTATGTAAACTTGTCAAATATTTAAATTATATACAATTTTTATATTACTTTTTTTTATCGTGATTAATGACCATTTGCAAAGACATTACATTTCAAACGATTCTACATTACCATTTAATTGTGTCCCTCCAACTCCTGTGATTGACTCATTCAATTCACTTGTAGGGTGTATTGCGAAAACACCTTCAAAATTGAAGGAAGGAGCTACGAAATATACGAGGTGCATTCAAGTTCTAAGGCCTCCAATTTTTTTTTAACTAATTACTCACCCGAAAACTATGAAACTGGTGTTACTTCGCGACGTAATCTTCCTGCAGACCCACACATTTTTCACAACATCGATGCCAGTGACTCCATGGCCAAGGCGGAGGCTTCTTTATAGGAGTCTGTTTTGACCACTGGAAAATCGCTGAAGCAATAGCAGCATGGATGGTGAAAGTGCGACCACGGAGAGTGTGTTTCATTGTTGGAAATAGCCAAAATTTACTAGGAGCCATGTCAGGTGAGTAGGGAGCATGAGAAATCATTTCAAAGTTGTTTTCACGAAGAAACTGTTGCGTAACGTTAGACCGATGTGCGGGTGCGTTGTCGTGGTGAAAGAGCACACGCGCAGCCTTTCCCGAACATTTTTGTTGCAATGCAGGAAGGAACTTGTTCTTCAAAACATTTTCGTAGGATGCACCTATCACCGTAGTGACCTTTGGAATGCTAATGTGTATGGATTACGCCCACGATGTCCCAGAACACGGCCACCATCATTTTTCATCATTTTTTCAGTCCTGGCAGGTTACCAGAAATTTTTTTGGTGGCGGTCAATCTGTGTGCTTACCATTGAGCTGACTGGTGCTTTGTTTCTGAATTGAAAAATGGTATCCACGTCTCATACATTGTCAGATTGGACGAAAAGAAAGTCCCATTCATGCCTTTTTGTAGCAATACTCTTTCAGCTTCAGAGGAGACATTTGCGTCTCATTTTGCTTGTTCTTTTAAAAATAATGGTCACAAAATTTTATGTTAAGCATAAGTTTCAGTTTGCAATCACCCCAGTATACTATATCTATGGTATGTTGCGAATATTTTTTTTTTTAGAAATAAATATATCATACTTTTCACATTTTCTTCTTGAAATTTTAAATTTGTTTCTGATGATATTAGATGATAAAGTTGAATTTTTGTTGCAGTGTGTCCAGTGTAGACTACGATGAAGTTGCTGGTTTCCAGAGCAACCGCCAGAGCGGCGCTGTTGTGGCTTGCTTCTGTCGCTGCTGGTTTGAATCTAACAGGTAAGCTGCGTCGATGTAATAGCATAATGTGTGCAGCTCTTCATCATTCTTCCAAACACCTCCGATTTCGTACAGACAAAAACAAGTCACGTCATTTCCATAAATCGAACATCATTACATATTTTATTTCATTTTTATGACAGTAATTTTCCGGCATATCCTTAAGTGGCCAATCCTTGTGGAGGGGAAATAAAAAATATCAATCTGGATTTAAGACCAGGAATTTAATATGAGGGAAGTGGCTTGAACTTGATATACGTAATGTGTATTCAGTTTAGGAAGTTCCGTTAAACGAAAGGAACAAAACTAAAAGAAATGATAACGTGAATGTATGTGTTAAAATAGTATATCACCTATCATTATACTGAAGAATCAACTGAAAAACTTATTTTCCATAGAATTCAATTTAATATCGGTTATAATTAAATAATGGAGACCTTTGCTTTTTGAAATTTGTTATTTTAATGTACTAAATATCCATCCACTTTTCTCTCGGGTATTTTGCAAGATCTCAGGAGAATATTATATGAAGTATTAATTTATGAAGAGTTTCTTAAACTTTTAAGAGAAGGTTTTTTGATAGAAATACGATATTCTTATGGTTATGTAACAAACTGATTCAGGGTTGTGGATCGGTGAGAAACATCGGGCAAAGATTCTAACCCATTCCACGCGTATCGACCGTCTGCTGTTTTTAGGCAACTTCCCGCAATTACCTAGGCGAATGTTGGGTCGGTCCCCAAGGTTCGTCTCATAAGGTACACATTTTACAAACAAATAAAACTGCAATTATCACTCAGAACACAGGTTACACATTTCGCTGACAGATGGTAACACCTAGCCCCCACATTAGAATAAGATCACCAATCCGATTTTTTATTTTTATTAATTTGTGGCTTTACGCCTCGTCAACGTCGAGGTCATTAGAGGCTTTTTTTTACCTATAGCTTTACGCCTCGTCGATGTCGAGGTCATAGGAGGCGGGATGGGATTGGGGACAAGGAACGGGAAGGAATTCGACCACGGACTTTTGAAGGCATTCACCTGGAGTGATTTGGAGAAACCATGAAAGACCCAAATCTGGATGCCCGGACAGGTATTCATTAGGGGTGGGATGGGACTGGGGACAAGAAGCGGGAAGGAATTCGGTCATGGTCTTTTGAAGGAAGCATCCCGGCATTCACCTGGAGTGATTTGGGGAAACCATGGAAAACCCAAATCTGGATGCCCGGACGGGGATTCGAACCTGGCGTCCTCCCGAATGCGAAGCCAGAACGTTAACCGCTCACCCACACCAATCCGTCATTGTATCTGGCGTGTTGATTAGACAGATTCACATCCTTAAGAGTTCATGAGATTTCCAAGATTCTGAAGATACCACATCACTCGTGATTGAAATTGGATGGAAAAAAGTGACATGTTGAAAGCGTATGAAGTAAACATATATTTTGATTTCCATTTATCACTTGGCTAAAAATGGAACACAGGTATCTGTTAACTACGTCATTAACCGAAGTTCACTAAAGAAAAAATACTTCGTATCCTCGAAATATAGATTGCTTTCCCTATGAATCCTTAATGGATCGGACAAAGCAATACAGTTCACCATAAATAAAGATGTTTCTTCACTTGAAACATGTTACCACCACGAAAGAGAGATAATGTGTGGCAACTTGAAACTGTCACCACATTTACTTACTGCCTAACAGAAAAATAACTATATCGTGCTGCAGACATCATATGTTTATATTCACAACCATTTTAACACAAATCTGAGATAAATTTTCATTTAAAACAAATACTCTTTAATTTTCGGTTTTACGTATATATTCACATTTTATTGGTGGGAGATTTATATATGTAAGACTGGAGATTTTCTCGGCGTTGTAAATGAATAAAACTTTCTCGGGTACGATGTACTAACTCGGCTAGCTACCCGAGAAAGTTTTATTCAGATTTATATATACTTACAGTGGACAATAACGCCAACGATTTTAAGCATCTACCGAAACTCAATCATAAATATTAAAAAAAAAGTGCCATATTGAGACATACTGCGTCTGAAGGCCAGTGAAATTTAATGTTGTAGAAGGCGACACCCATAGGACAACGATGAGAGATTTCCCTATAAGACCCGACTCGCATTTCGGAATTAGTTTAATGGGGCAGTTGAAGCACAGACGTTTAAGGTATATTGGGTGGTTGGCGATGTTAGGGTCTAGCATTCAGAGTGATGTGAGGTATTAAATTACTGATTTTTATAGACAAAAAGGGCAAAGATTTGATAAAGATGTGCATTCTAAAAGTCATCTCTATGGAGACTGTCTCGTCTCCCGCCAGTGCGAAAGACCTACTCAGCAACTGAACATTCTAGAAAGCGTTTGCCAAATGAAATCGGCCATTTTAACCGATCTAATCAACAGCAAAATTCTTAATTTTAAACCTTCAAGACTAAAACGTTCAAAATTAGCCAAAAACAATATTTTCATAATTGTAATCACCATTATGGATATCTGCAGATTCCTGTATATAAGTCAGAAAGTATATACTCATGTTTCAGATAATTTTCAATTTGGATAAAAAGACAATAGCTCACAATCCTTAATCACCAGATTCGGCTCTAAACGATGTTTAAAATCCCAAACTTCTCCTCACTGCAAATGAAGTGAGGGTATATGACACTGTTGATGGTGATTTGTTCATTCGGGTTGGTATTTAAGACCTAACTGCACTCATGGTATCCTTCAGAAGTGTAGTTCTCTCTCCTATCATGTTCATACATACAACACAAAACACTGTCATCTACATACAGGCTATAATACTTAGAAACACAAAGAGGAATGGAACTGGCCGTCCTACATATCCTGCTGATATCCTGCGGACCGGAAGTTCGGCCGAAATAGGTAATCGATAGGAGGGACGGATCTCCAGGACAAACTAAATGTCAAGGAGATGACAAACCAACATTAAAGCAATGTTCCTTCAAAATGAATGAGGGAGGAAATGTTAATAACCTCCACCCTATCTGCTTTATATCAGTACTGGGCGACACGGAAAAAGGTAGATTTACTTCTGAAACAAGTCCTCGTACGCCTCCTTCTTCTGGCTCGGGACCACACATAACCTCCATAGTGTCATACTTATTTCTTCAGCAGAGTAGGAGAAAGGAAAAAACGTTGGGGTGCGGTGTTGGTTTGCGAGCACAATGGATCAGGGTAAGGTTTGATGCGCAATCTACCTGACTGCTTTTCAGATGCCACGTATTCTACAAGACGCCCGTGTGTCATGATAATTCAAGCATGGTTCACCATTCAAGCGTGATATCTGTAAACAGAGATCCACCCGCATCAGAATACGGACTGGCCTTCTGACAAAGCAATACAGGGTACAAAGGTTAGGTAAAGGCCAGTTGTTCCACCACAAACGCCGTGTCATTGGTATTAATGTTACAAGAAAGAAAGATATAGATGACTGCATCTATATAGCAGAATACACTGTCCCTTTTCTGATTCACAATACCGGAAGTTTTCAGGTATCTCGCGCTCCGCGTATAGAGATGTTTTCAGAACTCTGCCTGTCGAACTTTTACGTCCTGTACACGCTAAAGTTGAATAATCTTGCAAAGTTGCTACATTACTTATTCATATACTAGTGTAATTGAGGATGTTTTGGCGAAAATATAAAGTGCCTGGGAGGGGCCCTAAATCACTCTGTCACATAAATATCGGCTGTCCTGTGACCAGATTAGGGCTTTACCGCTTTTCGACGTCGAGGTAATTTGCGCCCGGAGATTACTGCGGGGAAAAAAGAGGCGGGGCAGGAACAGGAAATAACTCGGGCAAGGCCTTTATGTAGGAACTGTAGGCCTATTTCCATTCGCAACTAGATGATTTCTAAGAAAAAATGGAAAACCAAAACCTGGATGACCGGATTGGGGTTTAAAACTATGCCGTCGTGATCCAAAACACTAGCCCTCGTCAATGCATTCTCTTTCCACAAAAAAACAATTAGGGGGCATCCATTATTTACGTGAGGTGTTTTTTTCGTAAATCTGGACCCCCCCCCCCCAAATGTGAGATCTATCTCGTAATTTTAGATACTTTTTTTTTTTTTTTTTTTTTTTTTTTTTTTAGCTCTACTGTCGTTTTTACAAGGGCCGCAATCTGAAATAATAAGTTGGCATTTTTACAACTATTATATTAAACGACTATTTAAAATTTGACCAAGTCAATACTTCTTAGTCCCTGACAGTATCACACTTGTTCATCAAAAATGAAAAAGAAAAAACATTTCTCACCTAAATATCTGATATCTTAATTTCCTTCGATGTAGTCTTATGCCATATCTGAATCATTACAACTGGGCCATTGGTTTCCTTCGTGAATAGTAATGCCCCATACAAGTTATATTACAAATTTAATTACTGAAACCATTCCGAAATTTATGAAAATGTATGAGGAAAGACATGGTAGCCGATGTCCAAATAAATCTTTTAGTGCTAATTATAAACTAAGTGATTAATCTAAGATCATTTTTGTAGTATGGTGAATATTTGCAATAGCATGAGTGTATGATTTTTATGTCTAATCCCACACTTCTCCTTTTCAGTATCTGCTATCCAGTTGATGGCACCAGAAGGAACACTGAATTCAGAAGCCAATCTGCTCGTGTCGGTAAGTAATTGTATCCAGCGAAGTTTCTTTCTTTGTAACCAAGACTCTACGGCTCAGTAGGAGCAATGATCATTCGGTCTCCAAAGCTTGAAAGGTAAAACTTTTTAGAGTGAGTCTAGGATAAGTAACAGTATTTATCTTTCCGTGTGGACGAAAGTTACAGATCAGACGCCACTTTTCAAAAATTGAAACTTAGTTCTCTTAGCTAGAAAGAGAAAAATATTAACGTTATCCGATGAAGGAGGAATGATCGGTAGATTATGCAATGTGCGTGATGATGACAGCAATCTCGTGCAAAAAAATTCGGTAAAAACCACCGAGAAAACAAATCAGCCCACCGGTAAAACAGTGAACACTATTTCGAATAAACAATGTGATTTTTCTGCCATCTGGACCTGCCCAGTAACGAACCTGAGATGGTTTTATATTCTAAAATCTAGCTGCAAAATTAATTAACAACACATTCAATCAAGTATCTGGAACCATAAATTTAACATTCCTTTGGTTTTAATGTTTTAATATTCATAAATTATTTTTTTACCTTCATAATGATGAATAGTGTATTTATTTTAGCAATAAAGAAATGGCGCACAGTTACCCTAAATAATAAAAAAATTGTAATAAATTATAGTTACCGTAGGAGCTATTACGTTTTACCCAAAATCACTTTAGGTGATTGAAACGCATGAATTATTTACTCTTTGTTACGTCAACAATGCTCTCCCATTACCACAAATTCTACTCCATAAGTCATAAGGCTCTTATAAACTCAGGTCGGTTCAGAAACGTTTCCGAAGAAGGCTTGCTACGGGTGACATGAAGGAGAATTGGCTTAAGTTCATATTATGGAAACAACAGGAGCATATCCAAGGATAATAAGATGTAAATTTTTCTCCAGCTAATAGCATGCTACTTCTTCTATAGACAAAAAAATGTCTCCGCCTGTTCAGGATTTAAATCTCTGACCGAATGAACCAAACATTAAAAAATTGTCAAGTGCGTACAGGGCACGCATATCACAGGGCTTTTAGCTTATATTCATTTTTATTAACTTTGTTATAAAATTTCATAGCTGTTTAAATGTATTCTGTTGCTGTAGATTATTTAAACCGATAGGACAAATTCATGTGGACATAATACAGTTTTAAAATGCCGCTCATTCCACCTCTGTCGTCGCTGGGTCAATTGTTTAATGCGGAATATGAACCACAGAGTGGCCTGGCATAATTAACATGAACAGAACAGAGTCTTGCCAGATGTGATTGTCAGATTAAGCACCAAGGGCGAATCCAGGATCAGAGCTAGAGGGGGGGGGGGGGGGGGACCCATATTGGTTTCGAGGAAGTGGGGTGGAGGACTGAAACATGACGATTTCTTACAAAATGAAACTCTAACCTATTGAGAAAACTATTTTTATTATTGATTAATATAGTAATCCAACCACTTAATCTAAAGACCTACTATGTAGTAAATTAAGATCGTAACTCAGTTATAATTTATGTAAACATTAATCGTCTCGGATTCTTAGAAAATTTTGCAATATCTTTGTTTCTCAATATCTCACGCGTGTTCTTTCACGAAATTTCGATGCACATTCATCAGGCATAATCCAGTCAATCTTTCCTCTCACAGAGTGCTGCTTAGCCAGTTCTTCACTCGTCGAAGCGTACTGAAGAAACTTAATTTTTCTTCTAGGGGGGAGGGCAGCAGCCCCCCCTCCTGTCCCTCGCTGGATACGCCCATGTTAAGCACTCGTAAAAATTTCTTGCTGCGGTCGAACCTGAACTGAGAATTTTTAAAGCGAATGCATTATCCACTGAACTACACAATTATTAAATAAATAAGACTCATCATATTGATTTCGGTTTTCCATGGTTTCCCTAAATCACTCCAGATGATGTCTTCAAACGGCCGTGGCCAAATTCCTTTCCGTTCCTTGTCCCAGGTCCTTTCCCGCCTCTAATGATCTCGACGTGGACAAGGCGTAATACCATAAAAAATGTAAACTACAAATTAATTTTGTTGGTAACAGAACTATGTAATAAAAATATCAATGTATCTTATGTAATTTAATTCCCGCTGAAAGTTCTTAGAAAGGACAAGCGTCATTAATTTTTACAGATTTCTTTTTTCATATGGTTCGAAAATTAGAGGGGGATTCATATTGTCAGTAACTTCAGCAGCTAGAGTTGCCACTTTTTTTAACAATAAGAGTACATTTGTGCTTTGGTATGGCAAAAATAGAATGTCTGCGAAAAAAGAGCTCCAGAGTTCGATTTACGAAGCATAACGAATCTTTACACGCTTGTAACTTGTCCTTTCCCTTTGGCAAATGTTGCTCTTCTTGTGAGAAGTATGAGATGAAAGGTCCTCATTGAAGATTCCACGTCAAATAGTAGTAAGTCAAGTTAGGCGGCTACGACTTAGGTGGATTCCCCTATTAATTGAATTTCTGCAGTTGAATAACGCTTCCAGATTTTCAGAAGAAATAATGGCATTGAACTGTTTATGTGTATGTGAAATTTCAACAAAAAAATAATAATAAAAAATAAAAATAAAATAATAATAATAATAAAAATAGATCACTGCTGCTAGTGTTATCCGGTGCATAATAACCTTTCGTAGACTACATTTCAAAACAGTCAAAAATCATTTCAGGAGACAATAAACATGATGGTGAACTTCCTGTTTCAAAGTTCTTCACAAGCTGAATAGTTTCTCTTCTGTAACGTTTACGGGCATTAAGAAAATCAATTTGTGACTGATTGGTATGATGTTCCCTACTATAGTGTTCAAGAACTTCAGATAATGCTTAAAAGAAACATTATATTATAAAAAGAAATATTATATTTGGTTTTAGTTTCGTCGATAATTTGTATGTATTTTTGGGGTTTTATGTGATGTAGTTGTTAAATGGTTTCAATTTGCATCTTGCTCTATTAATGATTACATTACCGGTATTAAATGTTCAAAAGGCCAAATTCACTCCAGACCTTACTGGACTTGGAGAGACGCGAATACAAGAAAAAAATCACAGTAACACCAGCTCAAAGGCAGATGATAGAACTTATTTGCCAAAATATCTGATTATCGTGCACCTTTCCTAATGCTACGTTCACAACTTCATCTCTACATACAATTACAACCTAAGTCCTAAATGATTGCTTTAGATCAGCGTTTCTCAATCTTTTTCAACCCGAGGAGCAGTAAATTGTCAAAAATAATGTTGTGAACCACTATCTTATAATATGGGCCAAATATTTTATCTACATGTATATTATTAACATCTGGGACATATTTTATCGTACCATTATAAGAGAGTAAATCGAAAAGTATGTTTCGAATGCCTGCAGAAACACAGTAAGTTAATGAACGCGGAAGTGCTCTATTAAAAATTAATTAAATGCTTACCAGATTCTTCAGATTTAGCAACCAAATGAATAATGATGTCACTATAGACTGGATGTTATACTATAGCACAGACCTATAAGCACAAAATTAAAGACAATAGACCTTACAAGTTTTATTTCTGTCTTCCTCTCCACTCTGTTACCAACCCTATCACGTACCGTGATCCCTCACAAGAAGACCCTCAGAAAGCGACCATTCACTTAACTAGACAAAACAGAGCTCTTTTTGATGCCAACTGGAAGTATTGTACGAATAATGCTGTCCCATCATCAACTTGGAAATTCGATTTTTGCCTGGTCGTTGAAATATCATGACCTTGAAAAAGTAGGGCCTCTAGAATAGGTTATACCCGCTTATATCCATTAACAATAAGAATATGGATCTAAATTTATATTCTTCTTGCGGTCCACTTGAATCATCTTGATTGAGAAACACTGCCTTAGAAAACATTTCTTTCAGCTGAATAATCTATTGTTTACTGATTCAGTATTCACGTAGGGGCCTATGTCTAAAAGGAGGAACCGGTGACCTGCCATCCTGTCTCTCCTTTTGTGAAAATCGCTACTTTCATATCATGTTTATTTCGTATTTCATATCAGATGCTTCTATTTTTCTCTCCTACACCCCACCTTTAAGATTCGCTTGCATGAAGTGCCGCGCTCCATGTACTGTACATACAACTTTACAGCTGATTTCCTGAATCCTGGATCAATGTTTTGAACCAAAAAGTTTCAAATTTTGAAGAACAGGCTTTATTACTAGTTCTAACATGCTTTTGATATATTTCTTGTCTCAGCCAACGTTGAAAATTTACCATCCTAAATTAAAAAAATGTTGGTCCTTCGACTGCATCTTTGCCAGTTTTGATATTTAGGCTATTAATATTTTATTTTAATTTGTGTGGTACAAATTAACAGAAAATATTGTTTACTAATTTTGTTTATTAATTTCTCTACAATTTACCTCTTACCAGCGAATATGAAAATATCTTCGTCAAATTTTATCGCATTGTTTCTTTCAGTTATTTTATTCCTTATGTCCCTCCTTTAGCATAGTAAGCATTTATACTGAAACACTAAAATTAAAATCACTCTAATTATTTTATTTGTAACAGTTGGTATTTCTGGTAGAATGGAAACCGATTTTAATGCTTTGCGAAGTCTGCCGCAATTATCGTAACATTGACGTATGAGTGATTTAATTTGATTTGAATTGTTCGTTGTTTGAATAAATCATAAACTGTAACATTCTTCTGTCTTGCAACTGAACCAAATGCTTTTTATACCGTAAGCGTTTCATCTTTATTTAATATATCTTCAGTGTCAGGTTTGCTTATAAACAGTGTATATAGGTTGTATGTTCTTATATGCTTTCATACAAAAAGTTATTGAGACTACACGTTTGTTTAATTAACGTCGATCGTCACTTTCGAACTATTTGTATAGGAATACTGTTTGCATAGTTTATTCGCTATGGCAAAACTTCAATGATATTCATGTTTACAGAGTAGGGAACATTAAAAACTAAGTGGCCATTTAAGCTAGATGTGTTTGTATGCAAGTGTTAATCCTAAAGGTTCTCGTCCATTGCAAGTCCAAAATTTCAGTGCTTCTGCATATATTGTCTCTGCTTGTGCGGTAGGTTCCCGCAGGTCAGGCTGCTGCATTGTCGCAGCGCCACCTACAGTTTCAGCCACGCTCTATGACGCCTTTCGACGCGATAGTGTACCATGTAGTGACGCCACTACCACCTGACGCCGGACGACTGCTTTTGGCTGGTCGTGAGGACGGCGCTCAGGTAAGGCAGCATGCTTCTATAGTACAGGATAGGTACTGCTAAAACTGACTAATTCCACATGACATCTAACTTGTTAACTGCAAACTTGGCATCTCATGCACTAATGAAACATTACCAGGAATAAAGAATTAAAATTTTGGGTCTACTGGATATCGCGATTCCGCTAAAACGACATTCAGTAATATCGTTGGAATACTGCTGCAGTCAGTCCCAAGAGTATTATTTTCAAGCAGTTATTCCGTTGTAATACAGCCTGGACCATTATTTTCAAGCAGAAATTAGGTTGTAATACAATCTGAACCAGCATGAAACCGTTAAATGTACTTCGGAAAGAATTTCTAGTTAAGTCTTGAGTTTGATCATTGCAGTATTATGACAACTCCTGGCGGAATCGCGATCACCAGTAATCCCAAAATTTTAGTGCCTTTTTGGGCTTAAAATTTAAGGTTGTTCTGGTTAGTTTGAAATGCTACCTCGACCAGAAGAAAAATCTCAATAACAATGTTCTGAGCAATGAAGGGAAATTATCTCATTCACTGAAAAAAATAAATTGAAATTGTGAAAGAAGATAAGTAGACAAATTGCCACTGGTGCTATGGTTCATCGCAATTAAATAAATTGTAGTTTCTTTTTGTCTACCAAACCGGCTCCCGTGAGAAATATAAAAATGATCTTTGTCTCAGTTCTACCGTTATAGGCCTATTACGTTTTATCGAAAATTTTTGCAGAAGACTTCTTTCTATAATTTGTAATATAAAGCTATTTTTGCTATCAAAGATAATCCTCCTACAATGATAAATACCTGGAAAAAAATAAAAAGGGAAAAACAAAATGTCAGATAATTTTCTTCTTTCATGTGTATGTTTAATCTGAAATGGAGAAGAAATAAATTTGTGCTGGTCTTAAATGTTGGTGTAAGAAAAAGATGGTCACCAAAGAACATCCATAAGTATAAGGTGACAACATTAGAGATGGATTCCCCTATCTACAAAACAGAAACTGGGCTTCTGAATTCAAACTGGGAAGAATCAGCACTGAAGATGATCCTGACTGAGAAAGGCCAGTGGAAACAATCATTTAGAAAAAAGTGTACAGTGTAATTTGCATAGAAAACAATTGCTTGTCCTTTATGTTATGAGGATTGTAATCCAAGAAATTAGTTTTACATTGAGATTGTTGTCTTGTTAAGTCCAATTGGTATTGCTGTGCATATGTTGGTTAAATGTGCTCAATTAGGATTCTGAGAATGCTAATTTATTTGGAATAGTTTGTGAAATTTCAAGTATTAATGAGCTTTTGGTAAATATCAGTTATAAACTTTTAGTGTTTATTTATTTGAATGTTGCCAGATGCAGTGGTTCACACAGGCAGATGTAGACAGTGGTCAGCTCGTGTGGTTGTCCAGCGGAGACGGTGGTGAATGGAGAGCCAGCCTTAGAGTTGGCTCCCTTATGTTCTCCCTGGTGTTTCGAGCTGCCCGACAGCCTCAGTTCCATCAGCAAGAAACCCATTTCACACTGCCTTATGTGAGCAGCTCTAATACTTCATCATAGTAGAAGCTTTCCCTACATCCTATTACTACTCCCATGAGACACCTTAAATGATAAACTGTTGTGTAATTATTCAAAGTACAGTTTCTGCAAATCACTGTGTCTTGCTTACTATTAACATTACTTAAGTTTAATTGAATACTTTTACAAATTTAGATATATCACAATTTAGTGTGAGGTTGTAAAATGTAAATGTTTTTAAAATTTCTTAACACCCCCGGTGTGTGCACACCTCCCGAGGTGCATGGCTCATTTTCTATGTCATGAATAAGGTTAACTACCGAAATATTGAGTTTATTTATTTGTGTGTTCGTAATATGTGTTCTTCCCTCATCGCTGCCTTCAACTTTGGTGAGTGATGAGTCATTTTCCCTTTCCTTGCAATTATTTTGCCTAAAGCAGTTTCCTTTTTCCTTAGTTTAATTAACACATTCAAAGTTAGTGAAATAATTCTCCTGTTCTTTTCTTCCTCACTTATTTCTCATTAAAAATAACCAAGAAACAGTAAATAATTTAAACTCTTTATGAATTCTACTGTCTTGATAATATACTTGAGGGAAAAGGAAAGAATCTATCTGATGGCTGAGGGTTTTAATCAGAAACTTTAGTGGAGTTATAGAAATTATAAACTCTACAAAAAGTGTAAATAGTTTGGAACTGGGAAACAAAAAACAGTAGAGGTCAGTGAAATTTGTGTTTTTCAAGGAATAATATATGTCAGTTGCATTTTCTGCTAATTAATTTATGCATTTACTAATTTCTTATTACATATACCAGAGATTGCATTTCCGAATACACTCACACTGAAGGTGTCTTTAACTTAATTAATGATAATGTCTGGTTGCACTAATTAACAACTTAGTGATTCCTACAGGTGGCAGTAATTTTTTAATTTTATTATTTTCTTTTACTGAATGACATTATTTGCATTCAACTAATATTCTTGAAATATTATTAATTGTAATTAAGATGAAATTAAATGTTCAGAGTAGAATGATCTTTATTGGTGGGTATTTAAATTTACCAGACATGGACTGCTAAGAAAATACAGTTAATAACACCAGGAAGTATAAGTTTTCAAATATTTTGGTGTGGCAAAGAGGCTTTATGCAAGAGAACTAAACATTTAATACAACTTCTAAATAAAGCCTGGTGGTAATTTAATGCGGCTTGAAGTAAATGAAAGAATAAGTGATCAAGAAGCAATGCTGATGAATATAACAGTATTCAGTAAGCCAGTGGCAAAAACTGAAGGTGGTTATAGGTATAGTTATAAAAAAGGTACAAATATCGGCATTGAAAAGATATTTCAGAGAAAATTTCAATATGTAGAAGGAGAGTATCCCTTCAGTTTTCAGACTTACTCATAGAAATTTCATATTACTTTATTCAGTGATCCCCTCTGTCAGTCCCGGAACTATGGGGGCAAACCAGGACACTTGCCTGAGTGGCAACTTCAGGGCGCAAATTTATATGGCAGCTACTTTTTTATTTTTGGCTTCACCACTGTCTTGGGCAGCAACAATGGGGACAGCAAAATAATGTTGAAGCGGTACCAATCTCAAAGTTTTTGCCACACCTCAGAAAACTTGTAGATCTGCCACTGCCCTCTGTCCATAATATTGTTCACGAATGCATTTTTAGGTTCCCTTTTTCTTGCCATTAATTCCTAGTTTATTTATTTAACCTGTTCCTTACATTGTTCTTTTTATAACACAGTTGTGTTTTCTATTATGGTGAGTAGATTGTATATATATATAATAACTAAGAAATGATAGTGAAATATGACCCAACACATACCACAGATGAAGTCGGCTGGGACAATGAACACACACACACACACACACAAACCACACATAAGAGAAGCACAGTATTTCGACATACAGCCGTACTTGTGCAGACGTGAGACACCAGGCAGAGTCAGATTTGTTCACGGAGACCGCCTAATGGTGACTTAAAACATTTTCCTGCTCATTGTTATTATATATATATAAACATTTCTTCTTCATTTTTGTTCTCAGTTTGAACTATTTCCACTTCATTTTCCCTGCTTCACTCCACTGTTTCCACATACTGAACCTTTTCATTAAAAATATCTTCATTTATGGGACCCGTGTCCTTCGGTAATTGTAGCTGTATCACCTTAAATTTCGATCCCTGGCCTATTAAACACTGTTACATCCACTACTAGTGCTTCATAACCGCTTATCCCTACTGTAAACTGAGACCTCTCATAGTTATCATCAG
>JARYHS010013631.1:120733722-120782717 GCA_031002005.1 Vandiemenella viatica | reverse complement strand
ATTTTCTAAAAATCGATCTTTTAAGATTTGGTTTTAATGTTCGTTTTTTCAAAACAATTCCAAGCATGGAAAACAAAAACGACACCATAATAATCGATCATTTATCATTTTTAAACTAATTAAAGTTTTTTACAACTAAATCAGAATATCAGGTATACAATAAGACATTTATTTCACAAATTTGTTGGTTACATAAAACAGTTTTGAAATGATATAGTTTACACTTCCCAGTGCATAGTGTCCAAGCTATTCAGGAACAACAATCTGTCCAGTCTACTAGGATCCAAGCGGTTCTGTACATCTCTTGCGATGTTGCCGGCAATAGAAGAAAGGCACTCACAAGGTACTGATGATCCCACTATATAGATATACTTCTTGGCTGTTGAGTAAAGGTGATGATAAATTGATTTATTGATTTTTTTTTTTTTTTGCCATTAAATTATAGGATCATAGATCAGGTGCACAACTGCTTGCTATAAATAGTGTTTCAATTCTTCGTTTGAACCATGACTTTCATGTGCAAGTGCATTACATGTACAAAGTGCTATTTAACATTCGATTTTCAGGGGTTTAATATCGATTCAATGGATCGATTCAGTTCTATAAATCGATTTAAAAAATCGATTTTTTGGGTCCAAAAGATCGATTATTCGATTAATCGATCTCAGATCGCCATCCCTAGTACAGGATAGGTACTGCTAAAACTGAGTAATTCCACATGACATCTAACTTGTTAACTGCAAACCTGGCATCTCATGCACTAATGAAACATTACCAGGAATAAAGAATTAAAATTTTGGGTCTACTGGATATCGCGATTCCGCTAAAACGACATTCAGTAATATCGTTGGAATACTGCTGCTGTCAGTCCCAAGAGTATTATTTTCAAGCAGTTATTACGTTGTAATACAGCCTGGACCATTATTTTCAAGCAGAAATTAGGTTGTAATACAATCTGAACCAGCATGAAACCGTTAAATGTACTTCGGAAAGAATTTCTAGTTAAGTCTTGAGTTTGATCATTGCAGTATTATGACAACTCCTGGCGGAATCGCGATTACCAGTAATGCCAAAATTTTAGTGCCTTTCTGGGCTTAAAATTTAAGGTCGTTCTGGTTAGTTTGAAATGCTACCTCGACCAGAAGAAAAAGCTCAACAACAATGTTCTGAGCAATGAAGGGAAATTATCTCATTCACTGAAAAAAATAAATTGAAATTGTGAAAGAAGATAAGTAGACAAATTGCCTCTGGTGCTATGGTTGATCGCAATTAAATAAATTGTAGTTTCTTTTTGTCTACCAAACCGGCTCCCATGAGAAATATAAATATGATCTTTGTCTCAGTTCTACCGTTATATTACGTTTTATCGAAAATTTTTGCAGATTACTTCTTTCTATAATTTGTAATATAAAGCTATTTTTGCTGATAATCCTCCTACAATGATAAATACCTGGAAAAAAATAAAAAGGGAAAACAAAATGTCAGATAATTTTCTTCTTTCATGTGTATGTTTAATCTGAAATGGAGAAGAAATAAATTTGTGGTGGTCTTAAATGTTGGTGTAAGAAAAAGATGTCACCAAAGAACATCCATAAGTATAAGGTGACAACATTAGAGATGGATTCCCCTATCTACAAAACAGAAACTGGGCATCTGAATTCAAACTGGGAAGAATCAGCACTGAAGATGATCCTGACTGAGAAAGGCCAGTGGAAACAATCATTTAGAAAAAAGTGTACAGTGTAATGTGCATAGAAAACAATTGCTTGTCCTTTATGTTATGAGGATTGTAATCCAAGAAATTAGTTTTACATTGAGATTGTTGTCTTGTTAAGTCCAATTGGTATTGCTGTGCATATGTTGATTAAATGTGCTCAATTAGGATTCTGAGAATGCTAATTTATTTGGAATAGTTTGTGAAATTTCAAGTATTAATGAGCTTTTGGTAAATATCAGTTATAAACTTTTAGTGTTTATTTATTTGAATGTTGCCAGATGCAGTGGTTCACACAGGCAGATGTAGACAGTGGTCGGCTCGTGTGGTTGTCCAGCGGAGACGGTGGTGAATGGAGAGCCAGCCTTAGAGTTGGCTCCCTTATGTTCTCCCTGGTGTTTCGAGCTGCCCGACAGCCTCAGTTCCATCAGCAAGAAACCCATTTCACACTGCCTTATGTGAGCAGCTCTAATACTTCATCATAGTAGAAGCTTTCCCTACATCCTATTACTACTCCCATGAGACACCTTAAATGATAAACTGTTGTGTAATTATTCAAAGTACAGTTTCTGCAAATCACTGTGTCTTGCTTACTATTAACATTACTTAAGTTTAATTGAATACTTTTACAAATGTAGATATATCACAATTTAGTGTGAGGTTGTAAAATGTAAGTGTTTTTAAAATTTCTTAACACATTCAAAGTTAGTGAAATAATTCTCCTGTTCTTTTCTTCCTCACTTATTTCTCATTAAAAATAACCAAGAAACAGTGAATAATTTAAACTCTTTTTGAATTCTACTGTCTTGATCATATACTTGAGGGAAAATGAATGAATCTATCTGATGGCTGAAGGTTTTAATCAGAAACTTTAGTGGAGTCATAGAAATTATAAACTCTACAAAAAGTGTAAATAGTTTGGAATTGCGAAACAAAAAACAGTAGAGGTCAGTGAAATTTGTGTTTTTCAAGGAATAATATATGTCAGTTGTATTTTCTACTAATTAATTTATGCATTTACTAATGGTCCCAATACGCTACCCTGTGGCACACCCATTTTTACTTCCACTTCTTTTGATACTACATTTCCTACCCTAACTTTCTGTTTTCTACCTTTTAAAAATTCTTCTACCCAGCAAATCACTTTCTTATCCACTCCAATGGTTTTTACCATTGGAGTGGATAAGAAAGTGATTTGCTGGGTAGAAGAATTTTTAAAAGGTAGAAAACAGAAAGTTAGGGTAGGAAATGTAGTATCAAAAGAAGTGGAAGTAAAAATGGGTGTGCCACAGGGTAGCGTATTGGGACCATTGCTATTCATTATTCTAATGAATAATTGTGTTGCCTGTTTACTATCTGAAATTAGATTGTTTGCAGATGACATAATGCTGTATAAAAAAATCAAAACGATAGAGGATTGTAAACAGTTGCAGGGTGATCTGGACAGGATATCTAATTGGGTTAGTAAACATGGAATGAAGATAAATGCAAAGAAGAGTCAGCTTATTAGATACACAAATAAAAAACAAAAGGTTAATTATGAATATAAGGTGGGGAAAGAATTGCTTGCTGAAGACTTGAAATGCAAATATCTTGGAATTACTTTTGATAACAAACTTAACTGGGCAGGACACATAGGACAGGTGGTAGGAAAAGGTTTCAGAGTTCTGCACTTGTTGGAGAGAGTTATGAGGGGATGTACGAGAGAAGTCAAGGAATTGGGTTACAAAACTTTGGTCAGACCATTGCTCGAATATGGTAGTGTAGTATGGGACCCTCATTTTACGTATCAAATACAGGAGTTGGAGAGGGTGCAAAGAAGGGCTGCTAGATTTGTTTCTGGAAATTATCGCAGAATGCAATCAGTGACGGATATGATAAAGGAGCTGGAATGGGATTCATTGCAAGACAGGAGGAGGATGAGGAGGGTCATGGGAGTGTACAGGGCATATACTGGTGATGAGGCATGGAAAGATATTGCAGTAGGTATGAAAAGTAGTGCATGGAAGGGAAAAGATGACCATGACCACAAGCTGGCACTCGATTTCAGGCACAAGGGTGTAGGAAGATTCTCTTTTTTAGGTAAGGGTGTCAGGGATTGGAATGAGTTACCAAGAGAAACGATGAATAATTTACCGAAAACTTTGAAGGAATTTAAAGAAAAAATTTGTAGAGGGCAAATGTAGGTGGGTGCAGGATAGGGGGAAGATAGCTGTGTAGGGAAATTGCCACCGGAGCCTGTGCTCCATTGCAATTAAATTAAATTAAAATTAAAAAAAAAAAAATTTCTTTTTACATATACCAGAGCTTGCATTTCCGAATACACTCACACCGAAGGTGTGTTTAACTTAATTAATGTTAATGTCTGGTTGCACTAATTAACAACTGAGTGATTCCTACAGGTGGCAGTAATTTTTTAATTTTATTATTTTCTTTTACTGAATGACATTATTTGCATTCAACTAATATTCTTGAAATATTATTTATTGTAATTAAGAAGATGAAATTAAATGTTCAGAGTAGAATGATCTTTATTGGTGGGTATTTAAATTTACCAGGTATGGACTGCTAAGAAAATACAGTTAATAACACTAGGAAGTATAAGTTTTCAAATATTTTGGTGTGGCAAAGAGGCTTTATGCAAGAGAACTAAACATTTAATACAACTTCTAAATAAAGCCTGGTGGTAATTTAATGTGGCTCGAAGTAAATGAAAGAATAAGTGATCAAGAAGCAATGCTGATGAATATAACAGTATTCAGTAAGCCAGTGGCAAAAACTGAAGTTGGTTATAGGTATAGTTATAGAAAAGGTACAAATATCGGCATTGAATAGATATTTCAGAGAAAATTTCAGTATGCAGAAGGAGAGTATCCCTTCAGTTTTCAGACTTACTCATAGAAATATCATATTACTTTATTCAGTGATCCCCTCTGTCAGTCCCGGAACTATGGGAGCAAACCAGGACACTTGCCTGAGTGGCAACTTCAGGGTGCAAATTTATATGGCAGCTACTTTTTTATTTCTGCCTTCACCACTGTCCTGGGCAGCAACAATGAGGACAGCAAAATAATGTTTGAAGAGGTTCCAATCTCAAAGTTTTTGCCACACCTCAGAAAACTTGTAGATCTGCCACTGCCCTCTGTCCATAATATTGTTCACGAATGCATTTTTAGGTTCCCTTTTTCTTGCCATTAATTCCTAGTTTATTTATTTAACCTGTTCCTTACATTGTTCTTTTTATAACACAGTTGTGTTTTCTATTATGGTGAGTAGATTGTATATATATATATATATAACTAAGAAATGATAGTGAAATATGACCCAACACATACCACAGATGAAGTCGGCTGGGACAATGACACACACACACACACACACAACACACACACACAAAACCACACACACACAAAACCACACACACACAAAACCACACACACAAGAGAAGCACAGTATTTCGACATACAGCCGTACTTGTGCAGACGTGAGACACCAGGCAGAGTCAGATTTGTTCACGGAGACCGCCTAATGGTGACTTAAAGCATTTTCCTGCTCATTGTTATTATATATATATATATATATATATATATATAAACATTTCTTCTTCATTTTTGTTCTCAGTTTGAACTATTTCCACTTCATTTTCCCTGCTTCACTCCACTGTTTCCACATACTGAACTTTTTAATTAAAAATATCTTCATTTATGGGACCCGTGTCCTTCGGTAATTGTAGCTATATCACCTTAAATTTCGATCCCTGGCTTATTAAACACTGTTACACCCACTACTAATGCTTCATAACCGCTTATCCCTTCTGTAAACTGAGACCTCTCATAGTTATCATCAGGCATTATTAGAAAGATATCCAACATGTTTGGTGCACTTGTGCTCTGCTCTGTCAGCTGTGTAAGGGGTCTCTCACTATTGACAAATCACTCTGCACTCTTATTACATGGCTGCTGGCAAGCAGGTGGTAACTCATTCATTCATTAGAGATATTTCCTCAGATACAGATTCTTCTCCCAATCCAAACACCCCAATTTTGTAATTAATATTAAGTAACTAAGGAAGTAGATATTATCATTAGTATGTCCATACACAGTTGTCTTCATATCATAATGAACTTATTATGTTTTAATTTGTGTTTTGATGTTATTTTCATAGGGATCCAACCTGAATATCACTAAAGAAGTTTTTCATTTGGACAACATTTACAATCAAGATCCAAATTTGAACTACATAATCACCAAAACAACACACAAAGGAGCCTTGACCATATTATTTAACAACAGAACAATCATGAAACTGGATGATGGTAATTGCAGTAGTTTTTATATAATAATAATTTATTATTAGTCATTAATGCTCTTGAGCACAGTGTTTAAATTCAAATTATTCATGATTATTCAGTTTTTGTTTGTTTGTATTTGCTCGTCTCTACCCAAAACCTGTTCATACATTCCTGTTTCCTTTGTTCCTTCCATTTTGTTCCTGTTTTCTTCTGTATTTTAAATTTTGTGTCCATAATTTTGTTCCTGAATTTCCACTTTCCTGTAATTTCCTTGCTGATCCCTGCATGATTTTAAGTCCTCTTCTATTTCACGGAACCAATTGGTTTTCCTGAGCAAACCACTTACCACATCAAAGATCCTCTTTGTGGGTCTAGTGCTGTTCATCCTATGTAAATACCCACGGAATCATGATCTGCATCTTCTGATCATGTCTGTCAGTCTATCTGTATGTTCGTATAGTTCTTTTGCTGGTCTTTTAATCCATATGCCGTCTTTATGTATTGCTACAAAAAAATTTCTAAGGACTGCTCAACTTTTTCTGCTTCCGTGTTGCCCGAAGCCCCAATCATGGTTGTTTCTGATGCATATAATGCTTCTGGCATTACCACTGTGTTGTAATGTCTGAGTTTGGCCTGCATTGATATATTTCTTTTGTTATAATATGCCCATGTGAGTCTGTATTATGAGTTCTGATCTTCCCGCATTTGATAGCTTGTTAGATCGTCCTACTTGTATTTATTCCCGTAGACATTGAATTTCTTAATTGATTTTATGTTCCCAAATTTTGTATGTATTGTGCGTATGTTGTTGTTTTGTTTTTCCATGTATATATTTTTCATATGGAATTTGTAGCCCTGTGTTGGTGGCAATTTGATTTAGATGTTCCAATGCATCTTGTGTTCTTCCTAGCTGTATTCCTTTGACCTGTGTTTCCCATTGTTTGATAACTTTGTCCAATATCGTGTTGAATAAAAAATAAAATGAGTGATAATCCATCTCCTTGCCTGACACCTGTGCAAATTTTGAATGGTTCTGATGTTTCTCCAATAATTTTTTTTTTTCAGATGTGGTATCAGTGGGTGTTTGTTGTATCTGAGCCCTTGTTTTCTTGTATATGTCATATTCTTTCATTATGTCAAAGAGCGTTTGTCTGTCTATGGAGTCATATGCCTTCTTGAAATCCACAAATGTTACTACAGTATTGTTTGCTTGTCTTATCTTCAGGAGTGTTGTCAGATTCCAGATTTGTTCGATGTATGATCTTCATTTTCTAAAACCTGCCTGGTGTTCACCTATATGTGGATCTATCTGAGGTTGTAGCCTGTTGAGTAGTGCTTTGGAGAGGACTGGCAGCAGTGAGATACCTCTGTGATTGTTGGGTTCCGTATTGCCACCCTTTTTACTTAGGAGATGGATTAGTGCACATATCAATTCTTGTGGAATTTTCTCTGTGACCCAAATATCTGTGATAATTTTATGAATTTTCTTTGGGAGATTTTCGCCTCCACGCTTCCAAAACTAGGCAATAATGCCATCTTCTCCTGGTGCTCTGTTGTTTTTCAGTTCTTTTATTATCTCCTTTATCTCTTTGAGTGTGTGTGCTAGAAATCAATCTTAGTTTTATGGTAAGTTAAATAGTCTGCATATTAGGTAGCTGCTCTCCATTAATACCGTATTCCAGCTACTATACAGAAATTCTTTCTACATTTGTGTTTTCATTTTGACATCTTGGTTAATCTTTTGAGCTCTGGTAGGAACTTAATAATTGGGACTTGGCAGGAAGCGTAGGAGTATTAACGGTGACCAATACTTGATTGCCAGATTGTGTAACAAAATCATGGGTTAAATCCCAAACCTCTCTGCAGTGCGTATGGATTGAGGGCTTATAACACTGTTGATATTGCAGATATAAAACTTGGTGGATGGTGGAATATGGTGTCTTTTGGAATAGTAGGCATGTATGGGCCAGTAGTTGGCTTAACCCTTTCCTTTCATTCATTTCTCAACCACAACAGAAACAACATTGTACACTGAATACACACACACACACACACACACACACACCATCACACCATCACACACACACACACCATCACACTTATCCAAACTTGCATTAACACTTTCATGTTGGGGAATACGATGAGAAACCACTCCATTTATATTTCCCAGGACATTACTACAAAGAAGTAACACCCTTCGTAGTAAACTACTCAAGTAAATTCGATAAGGCATACACTTTGATTTTTGAATATTTCAATTTGACTTAGTAATGATAACAATCTATCAGTGAGCAGCAGATAGGATTCATTAAAAGTCTCCTACTGTCACTAATCACTTTTAAAGAAATGATTTACAAATGTATTACTTATGCTTTTAATTTATCCAGAATTTTTTTTTATCATTCATGTCTATTTCTATATTAGCTCTGGTTTCCTGGAGTTTTATTTTAATGATAGCTAAAAATTGAGGCTGAAAAGCTTAAGAATTGCTGAGAAATAGAAGGCACTGACTAGAAAATTCAAATAAGAGAGAGAGAGAGAGAGAGAAAGAGAGACCTTTATTTTACATAGATTTCTGAAAAAA
Organism: Vandiemenella viatica; assembly: GCA_031002005.1. Lineage (NCBI taxonomy): Eukaryota > Metazoa > Arthropoda > Insecta > Orthoptera > Morabidae > Vandiemenella > Vandiemenella viatica. The sequence continues at coordinate 120,774,128 of JARYHS010013631.1, read as the reverse complement.
GCAGACGTACAATAACAACAGAATCTTCAGATCAACAAAGAACATAATGTCCACTAGTAATTAACAACAATGAAAACAATTATGCTGCTTCTATTTTGCATGAGTCAGATGTTGTATAATTTTTTATAACTTAAAGAAAATAATTAATCTGTATAAAATGATTCAAATCATTTTCTTTATGTCAAACAAATGATTGGTTTTGTCTGAATATGCTCATAAGTGCCTATGCTTAAACTCAATAATGTTTATAAAATTCATAGTGCACTGTATTATGTTCAAATATCTTATACTTGGTAATGGTTTTATTTCTTATCAATTACTCCAATTAGCATTTAATTATTAGCCTTAGTGGTGAATTAAAAAATAACTCAAAGTAGGGGGATGTCATTATAATTCATAAGCAAAACTTTTTTTTTTTTTTTGCATAAAATGTTCATAGGTTATCTGTCGGAGAAGGCATCAAGTGGATGCATCAATTTGAGGGTGGCATCTGAATTCATCTTCCTGATTTCAGTGGAAAAGTTTATTTTATGGACAAGGAAACTAAAAAGTGAATACATTATTAAGGGAGGTGGTGAAAAGTTTACTTCAAACAGTGAAAGATTTTAAAGTAAAATAATAATGATAATAATGTGAAAATAGTTGTGTAGAGAAATTTCTTCTGGAACATAAGCTCCATTATAATTGATTTTTATTTTTAAAAACATCTTTGTCATTTTTACTGCTTTAACTGTCCTATTTATGAAATTATGCAGGTCGTGAATTCACTGCTGAACACCTGGGCCTAGGTATTGTACAGTATCACCACCATGGAGCAGAAAATGATGGTGAAGATTGGTTTGAAGTTTTGGCAACAGATGGGACATTTGAGGCTATTTCAATAGTGAGAATGTCTATCAGTCCATGGCCCAAGGTGCAATTTGCTCTTCATGCAGAGGACAGAGTTATCACAGTAGAGGAGCATGGCCCACCACTTCGTCTGCCCCTGTTACGAGAGGCGGCTAGCCTCTCATTTGAGTCACACATCCTCTGTACAGCAGCTGCTGGTAGTGCAGTACCTGGAGTTGACTTCCAGACTGTCCGTCAGGTTTGATGCATCAAAAGTGTTTTATCTTTCTCTGGTGTTGGAAACAGTATTATTTGACTGAGATGTTTCTGAACTAATGTTAGGGAGAGCATTATTAAAAAAATAAACTTAAAAATGTTTTTCATGCTATTACTTAATAAAAATTGCTGAAAAAGATTGAGACTGAAAAAATTAATTACAGTAATTCTTATAGAGCAATAGTATGAATTATTCAAAACTTCTTCAGTCTCTCTTACTCATCCATTGGAGTATTTTTTTTTTTTTTTTTTTTTTTGCCAGTTTTCTTTAGGCATCCACCTTGCATCTTGTAAACAACTGTACGTGAATTTATATATAACACACATTTTGTCATTCTAAAATCTGCAGTTAAGATTTTTTATTTTATTTTTGAAAAGAATAAACAATCCAAGAATGTTTTATTCCAGTAACTTCTTCTCATTTAATTTTCAAATTGTAACAGTAAAATTAACATATTTTCACTGCTTTTTCAAACCAAAAAATATCAACTTAGTCCACAAGCTGAAGGTTGGCTGGAACCTCCCAAAGGAAGTATACTAAGCCATTGTGTCAGAGGTAGGATTACCGATTCCTTACCTCCAGTTTAACATTGGAATGAGAACCATGGGGCGACCTGGCGCAGCTCATATGATCAAACAAAAAATTCCTGTGTCTGCTGGCATTCAAACCCGGGACCGTATCAGTGAACTTTTTGAAAGCAAGTGCCTTAACCACTGAGCTACCAGACTGCTCTCACTTTTTCTATAATGGCATATTAAAAACAGTGAGAGAAGCATCTCATGTGACTTTAGTGGCAAATTTAAATTGTAAACGAAGTATTTCAGTTGATGGTTTCAATAGATGAATAAAATATAGGTATACAAAAAACAACAATTTTGTTTGTTTGTTACCTTTCATCAGTGGAAGGACATTGTGTGTATTTTGCTAATGTCTTCGGCATTCGTTCCAGACTTCCTTTTCCTTCCGGTCAACAGGGAGTGGTAAACACTTTTTCACCTTCAATTTTTCACACACACTTTTCAGCAGTTCACTTACAAAGGAATTCCAGTTGTCTGACAATAACCAAGAAGGAATGCCGTAGTGCAAAATCATTTCTTCCACTAAAGCCTGACTGACTGTCTCAGTGTCCTGTCTCTCAATGGGTACTGCCACAAGATGTGACAGAACAGAAATATTTGCATAAGAAAATTATATTTTTGATCTCTGAGAGTAGATAAAAAACTAATAATATATATACTCTTAGAGAGAAAAAGCAGTGAGTTGTAAGTTGCTATGGAGATTAGGACTTATGAGATTATAGTTATCAGAGTAGACTAGTAGATTGAATGCTCGAGAAAAGCATTGTCTAAAAATGAACCTGCATCTTCTGAGAATAACCAATTCCATTGCAATTCCTAGTAGATCCGAAGATATAAAATAAACGATATATTTGGATCTAAAGAATTGAGTTATTCATAATTATAATTACAATCAAATCAATGACAAGAGACGCTAAAGCGTTACATGGCGATCGTGACAGGACTTGAATTTGTGTGAATATTGAGACATGTTTTTTGGTTCATTTCATTATTTTATTAGTATTAAGAAGAGAATGTGTTGTAAAATGTTTTGTAAACAATTCTACTAGGAATAAGAGAGATGGGGATCTCAGAAGATTGATATGCAAGGTTATTCTTAGAAGTTTATCAATGTCTTTTTAAGTAAAGCCATGATAAACTAGAGGAGGTATGTGACAGAACAGAAATATTTGCATAAGAAAATTATATTTTTGATCTCTGAGAGTAGATAAAAAACTAATAATATATATACTCTTAGAGAGAAAAAGCAATGAGTTATAAGTTGCTATGGAGATTAGGACTTGTGAGATTATAGTTATCAGAGTAGACTAGTAGATTGAATGCTCGAGAAAAACATTGCTTAAAAACGAACCTGCATCTTCTGAGAATAACCAATTCCATTGTAATTCCTAGTAGATCCAAAGATATAAAAGGAAACGATATATTTTGGATCTAAAGAATTGAGTTATTCATAATTATAATTACAATCAAAGCGACGACAAGAGACGTTAAAGCGTTACAAAGATACTTGGCTAATGCATCCTGGAACATCAGGTCTATCTGTTTCCATGTGTGCTCACTGTAAGAGCCCTTACTATATCAATATCACACCTCTTGAAAACATGGTCTGGTGTATCCATGATCTTTAATGGCATCTTCACCTTCGGCTGTCTCCTCTTGTTTACTTGGCATTGTTTGCATCTTTTTTATATATAATCCTTGTCGCAACTGACCTATCTCATTATACTTCTCTGTAAAATTCTAAAACTCCCAGTAAATCCCATAAAACCTTGGTCCACTACTGCTTTGCTACATACACGCTGCACTGTTCGTAATGATATACCACATACGTCGGCTGTCATTGTCCGTGGTTCTCTAAGAAGTATTTTAACTTATTATTTAGTGTCCTAATGAAGCTATACACATTTAAAATAATTGATTATGATTGTCACCTAATATAACAATTATTGGATCTCATTCACTTACATCATTTTATAATGATGTTTCCATATAAACAAGACAATAGTGCAACAGTGCCTCTTGCCAAGCATCCATTTGTGTGGAGAGGAAGGCAAAGGAAGGGGGTAGTGAGGTGAGGCGTGGGGCAAGGGAAACATTAGCTTGAGCTGCCAGTTCACAGTGAACAAAGTATAGGAGTTGACTGAGAGGGAGGGGTCTATTTTGGGTAGGAGGGATTTCAGATCAGGCTTGAAGGTAATGATAGGTGTGATTGATGGATTCAAAGACTAGGAAGAATTGTGTGGCCAGTACTGGACTGGAGTTGACCGTATTGTTAAGAAAGGTCATGAATAAGTTTCATACCAGTATGTAGTGAATTATGCTCATGTTGTGTTGGCTGGGCTGTGTTCTTTGCTGCCATCCTGCCTTCATTTTAGTTGAGTCATAGATTTATTTGCCTTATCTTTGAGATTGACATACCGAGTCCAGCTTAAATTTCTATAACAAATATCACTCTACTGTTAATTTCTATAGTATTTTAACCTTTCATGATGTTGAGCCCACACATTAGATAAATGCTTTTTCTGATGGTGGAATTCATATTAAACTCATATTCCCACAATTCATTTAAAACAGGAGTACAAACCATGAAAACATGTTGAATTGAGTTAGTGTTATTTTTTCCCTACCTTTTGGGATTTGTATATAATTTTTTGTTTTATTTTAATGGCAGTCAGATTTCCTTCATGCATTAAAATGATATAAGGTTTCACACCAATAAACTTGTAGATTAAAATTGGTAATAACAGTATCTACATTTACTAAATAACATTGGACTATATAAAATAATTTTGGGGCTCCTACCAGGGAGATGAAGATTCAAAGTTGCTCTCTGACTTCATCTTCTGGTGAAGTGAAACTTTGCATCAAATTGACAAGAACATTTTATACACCTGGAAAGCCTCCATCTATTCACATTGGTTTAGATCTCCAAAATTATTGTTATTATTATTATTTGTAAGGTTTAAGTGTTGTTTCCCAATTTGTAATACATCAACATGAAACCATGAGCTTGTTCATGTTGCACTTGGCAGCATCCCTACCACAATGTATAGTGTGTGTGATAGATCTTATAGAAAAGAAAGACTCTTCTCTCTGCAAGGTCGTGTGAGGCTTTTGAGAAAAGTTTAGATCCTGAAGATACACAAATGAAAGTAGAGTTGTACTCAATGTCATTTTTCACTTTGGTAATTTTCTAGGAATCTTTTAAATAGGGAATACCCTTTTATATTACCAATTGTGAGTATGTGAAAAACATTGTTATGCTGCTTCATATCCAACAAGTATTTCTTGCAAGCAAATGTAAATGGTTTGCGTCTCTCTCATTTTCCCTATCACGTTCACACATTGAGGAACTGATTAATTATGTCAATTTGGTGTAAATGTTTTTGGAAATTGCTATGATTGAATTTAAACATCATGTAGTTGTTAGAAGTTTTCCCGTTGGTTCCACAGTTTAATGCAGCTATTTTTTTTAGCATGCAAGGGTGAAGAAGGTGACAATAACTGCCTTTCTGTATGGATCTAACCATCTAATGATCTTCATTCCCCATTTCTCGTGTGTGTGTTTTTTTCAGTAGAATGAAGAAGTTCAAGGCTCCAATGACAGCAGGGCCACATTTAAACATAGGCTACCTAGGCTACCTAGGTTGTAGCCAGGGGCCCACACCACAAATAGGGGGCCTGCACCACAATCCCCAAAAAAAAGGTTGCCGATAAATCTTTTGGGCCGAATTTCAAATAGAACCATTGATAGTCAGAGGTAGCCCCCTGTCGGAGGGGGTCCACTGCCGACGGGGGCCCACACCACATGTACAGCCTAGGGGTCCAAAGAGCCTAAATGCAGCCCTGAATGACAGATTCATCTAGTTAGTTCTTAATCTATGCCTACACTAAAGGCCAAGTTGATACTAAGCAATAGATCTTCCTGAGATCTATGACAGATTGAACCATTAATAGTGGTAAATTAGGTAAAACCTATTGGAGTGAATGGAAATTCTTTGCTGGGTGGAAGAATTCTTAAAAGATAAAAAGCAAAAATGTAGGGTAGAAAATGTGGTATGAAATGAAGTAGAAGTGAAAATGGGAGTGCAGCAGGGTACTCCATTGAGACAATTGATATTCATTATTCTAATGAATGATTGTGTTGATGGTTTACTGTCAGAAGTTAGGTTGTTTGGAAATGACATAATAGGATCAAAACGGGTGAAAACTAAACAGCAGCAGAGTGACCTTGACAGGATTCCAATTTGGGTAGGTTAACATTGGATGGAGGTAAATACAAAGAAAAGCCAGATTATTAGGTACATAGATAAAATAATAATAATTACTAGAAAGGAATTGCTCATTGAAGGCTTGAAAAAATAAATACCTTGGCATAAAATTTGATAATAAACTCAACTGGGTGGGACACATTAGACAGGTGGAAGGAAAGTGTTTCAAAACCCTTCATTTATTGGAGAGAGGATGGGGGGATGTACCAGAGAAGTTAGGGAATTTGGTTGCAAACTTAGGTCAGACCATTGCTTGAATATGGTGGCATAGTGTGGGATCTACACTTTTGATATCAAATACAGGTGTTGGAAGGGGTGCAAAAAAGTGCTGCTATATTTTTCTGTGGAAATTACTGCAGAACACAATCAGTAACTGATATGATAAAGGAGCTTTGTCAGAATTCATTGAAAGGGTCAAGAGAATGGTGGGAGCATACAAGTCGTATATAGAAATATATTGGTAGAAGAATTGAAAGAGGTACATGGAAGGAAAAAGATGACCATGACTACGTAAGCTTCCATTCGATTTCAGGCATATGGTGTGGAAAAATTTCTGGTAACAATAACAAACTAATAATTATAAGAATGCACGTTGTTTCCAGTGAAATTCCTGAAACTGATGTACTTGTCTCACGTGATAAAGGTTTCACTGGAAATATTGTTTGTTTGTTATGTTCACCTTTTTTGCCACCATTCGTTGTCCGCCATTTTCTCCTGGTTCTAATGGCAACAGTATTGACATTCTATAAAGATGTAATAAAATAAAAATTAATTTGGTTGATTAATTATGAGTGCATTAATTATTATCTGAATTATTTCAATCTGAGGTACATTTTTTAAATTATTTTTAATGCTACTAAATATCTATACAATTTGAAAGTTATTTAAAACTCAATCAAAAGTTTCATTATTCCTTATTTCATTACTATATGTTTAAGAGTTTCCCTTTTTAGTTTAAAAATTGTTCAGTTATAACACTTGATCTGCATAGTTAACAGAATTACATTTCCACCACAGATTTGTTTAAGTAGAATGTTCTAATATGTTATTTTTGTCCAGCAGACGGTGGTATTCCCAGCTGGAATGAGATCTTCAGTATGTGAAGTGATTCTTATTGATGACTCCAATTATGAAGGAGAAGAGACCTTCACAGTAAAACTTGAAACCATTCCAAATGGTTGGTATAAATATATTTTCCTTTCACATGTGTACATACTATTATTAAACACCTGTTAATAGTGTATTGTTAAATTCACAAATATTTCACTATTTTAAATGTACTATTGTTTTTTTTTATCCTTATCTTGATAGATTTTAATTGAAAATTTCATCCAGCAGGAATTGTTCAGTTTCCTCATCATCTTACTTATGGAAATTTATCATTTTGTCTGATTTTAGAAGTAGTGTTAGAGGCATGTTAGAGACACATTTGAAACTACTGTTATTTTGTAATTTAGAATACAGTACTCAGATAATTTGTGAAAGGAATGGCTTCCATCTTCTAACATTCATTTCGGTAACCTTATTCTTCACTAGAACTGTCACACTGACAGTAGTAAATCATTGAACATTTTCAATAATGAACATTAGACGAATTTATGCTCGGGGTTGTATTAGCAGTAGCAGATGTGAGCATCATGTTGGAGTCAAATTAGTAACTGATTTTTATCCTCAACAGGGATACAATTGTTCAGTTCTCAATGTAATTATTCTTTTGTCTGTAGAAAAAAAATTCCACTCTAGGCTATTTAATCATATATAGTCTCCTTTCTTTGTTTTTATAGGTTCTATTTGTCACAATGTTTTCGATTGGAACTTCTTAGTCTGCAAACTTTCATCAGTAGAATTATACTAGATCTACAGCGAGTTTTATAAGGATCCTGCTGGTACAGTTTCAAAACATGCAAACAAACCCATTACTCTCACTGGTTTTCAGTGGTCAGCCAAATGAATAATGGTGAGTGGTAATCTGTTGGCCCCTCATTTTTCTGGCCTGTTTAGACCTGTGAGTTTGATGTGCCTTGATAACATATAGTAGGTGATAAAGCAGCAGTACTTTGTGTACCCGGTCTGCATTCCCATGGGAATAGTGATAACTTTTAAATCACCACAGATATGCCAGTTGTAGTCATGATAGCGTATTTTGTCAAGAAGTAGCGACATGGTTTCATATGTCTCTTTCAGGTGGGTAGAATAACCAACTGGTACTGATGCATATCTGTTACCGTTGTGTAATAATACTGCCTTTAAACTTCTCTTTGACGAATCAATGAACAGTCGCCATTATTCAACGCTATGTTACACCCCGAGGCTTGACATTAGACCTTGGACGTCCGTGCAGTAACAAAAACTGTCAATCATTGAAAATAACTGCACAAGTTCTTTGTGTCTGTGCTTAAAGTGGGAAGTCGTTGTACCTGGTGCAAGCAAATTAAATTATTTAAGACATGAACCTAGCAGTTCAGCTTGGCCTTTTGTTAGTGCCAAGTCTCGTACGAGGTCACAAAGTTCATCATCATTTATTAAATGAATATCTACTCCAGGATGGTAGTCAGAGTCTGCATCGTTGCTAGAAGACGAAGGAGAACTCTCTTCTTGCGTTTCTTTATCAACTCTGTATTCTGTAGGGGCTGTTGGTATTGGACAAGTGACAGGATCATGAGGAATTGGCTTTGAAGCGGAGGGAACGTCTGGATACTTTACACTTGCACGAGTTTTGTAGGAGAATCCGGTGACATTTGCTAAACAGAAATAACAATCTGTGACATGGTTGCTTGACTCACGCCATATCATAGGAACTCTGAATGCCAGATGGTTGTTCTTCTTCGCTTTCTGTAGCCAACCGCATAAGTTGCATGGACATCTCGAACAGATGTACTGCGGTGCCCATGACTTACCACTATCCACCTTCGAATCAAAGTATAATTCATATGCTCTCTTCAGAAATGGTGTAAAAGTCTTCCAACGGGATTTGTCTGTCAGATAGCCGCACACATAGCAAACAAATCTGGTGAATTCTTGCAACCTCTCGACGCCATCTTTTCCCCCTGAAAATAAAAAATAAACAAATGAAATAATAGTACTGTGGTCTCAAAAATATTCTGATGTATTATGTTGAGTGTAACTGTATTCAAAATCGACGAAAACACAAATCAAGTTGCATTACAAATAACGAAAACCAATGAAATTGTATTTGACGAAAGGTGTTCCATATAAATATGTATTTGTTATGCATCTTCAAAACCTGACTTGATACAGCAGAACGGTTTTCAGATTTGAAATCAGCACGTAAAACTGCATTATAAAATGTAAAAATGGTGTCAGATATCTACAGCTTGTTTTTAAGTGTTATCGATGGAGCTGCTGATTGATTTGACTAACTCAAACAGTGAAAAAAATCAAAATGTGTATTTTGACACACACATACCTTTACATACTGTTGAGATCAAAATATTTTCCCAGTAATAATGATGACATCAACCATTTAATGTAACTGCGATGAGTAGCACGTTCTTCTTAATATCAAAATAAATTTTTATAAAAGGCTTTAAATGTGCAGTAAGAAAACTGCCACATATAGTAAACTCACCAGATTGGTCTCAGTCACTTTCTTCTGTTACCAAATATGAAAAAATAACTCTCCACACAGACATGCATCTAAAACTTTGGTGGTCATTGTTAAACAAACAGGAAAGGTAAGCCTTGTTAAACTAGTTCTCTTGCTTGGGGTTAGGCAAGAGATATTTGCTTAAGTTGTGACCGTTGCTGACAAAGTTCTTGACTGATTAGTAAACATTAAAGTCTATCTGGTACCTTACACTGAAGAAAGCAATGATTTGATGAGTTGGTCGCCAGTCTATTGTACTTGTATAATCCACAATGGATAATGGGTGTAGGTTCAACATAAAGAAATAAGACACTTTAATTTAAAAAATATATATTCTTGAAATTATTTTGATGTTAACATGGTAATAGCATTAACCTAAGGCAGGCATCGGAAAATTTGGAATCTTTAACGAAGATGGCAGGTCTGCACAATACACAAGTTCGAGTTCACTCCCAAGAATTTTTCACAAGTCCCCAAACAATTATTAAAGATTAAAATAAGAGTTTTCAGCTCATGATGAAATTAATTTTGAAGTTCACTACTATTGTTTGAATGTTGAACTCTGAAATCACATCTTACATCTTTAAAAAATTTGTAAGTCCACACTAAATGTTCAGATTCCAGGTTCCATGGTTGAAAATTCTTCCAAGTTCACTGCGGCTACCCATTTTTGTGACATGATTTGCTGCAGAGGCTATGTAAGAACAACTGCTAGCAAAGCTTTCCCCCAAGGTTACACAATCTTATTTTCCTTATTTTTATTCCAATCTTCTGAAATTTTGATATGTTTTATACCATCCTATTTTGAATATTTTATGTCCTTATCAATTTTTCCAGAAGCGCCTTTATTTCAGTGTTATTAAATTTCGACCTTTCATTTTAGTAATTTACATTTAACTTTTCAAATACTCTGTCTCCCTAAAAGATTATTATAGCAACAATTTTCTTAAAATTTTATCTTTTATTTAGTGTATGTTGCTACTTCCTAACTCTTGTAATTTTTGTGTAACCTTTTGTTAACTGAAGTTGGGCCTTACTTTTATTCCCTTGTCAAGCTAAAGTTTAAAAATTCAATATTTTGCTAACTCCTTTTTGTTTTTAAGAGGGATTGACACATATTCCTTAGGAAAAAATATTCTATTTTATGATAGCTCATTTATTTATTTTTCAAAAATCCTTCTATCAAATTTTAATTTCTATCTTTAATGTAATCTTTTGGACGAGGGAATTTGAAATAACGTCTAACAAATCTTACTTCTCCCCCCCCCCCCCCCCATAAATTTTAAACTTTTCACCAAACTGTCATTATATTCTTGATCTACAAATTTTTATCTATTTTCTAAATCTAATTTTGCCTTCCAACTCTTTTATTTAAAAAGTTCAAATTCTTTATTTTACCAAAAAATATACTTAAAATTTTGGTCAGAATACGAGGTGTGTACAAAAAGAAACCGAACTAATTAAATAGTGCGCCAACGGCTGCAGATAAAATTCTCTGACTTCCGTGCAGACTCGTGACATCTCTCCGCAAAAGATTGCCTCTTGTCGCACTACGGTCACTGCATTAGTTTACGAGTGACAGCCGGTTGAGTGAGGTCGTGCGCAGAGTGCTCGTCGGATTTGTGAGAAAGCAAGAATGAAGGAATTGGAGGAGCAATGTGTCTGTGTGAAATTTTGTGTTAAACTTGGGAAAACTTTTACCGAGACACTTCAAATGCTTAAACAAGCATACGGGTATGATGTGGAAACGAAGAGGCAGTCTTCAGAATGGGTGGGGAAAGGATCTCCTCGACCAAAGAAAGTGCGGATGAGTCAGTCTAACATCAAGGTGATGATGGTCGTGGTTTTTGATTGCAAAGGAGTTGTGCACCATGAATTTGTACCACGTGGTCAAGCAGTAAACAAGGAAGTCTACCAGAAAATTCTGACACGATTGAGAGATGCTGTGCATAGGAAAAGGCCTGAACTGTGGGAGAATCAGTCGTGGATGTTGCACCATGACAACGCACCCGCTCACGCATCGTTGTTTGTCACGAATTATCTGGCAAAACATCGCACTCCCGTTATGCCTCAGCCACCCTATTCTCCAGACTTGGCTCTGGCAGACTTTTTTCTCTTCCCAAAACTGAAAAACACTTTGAAAGTACATTGTTTCCAGACCATAGAAGAAATTCAAGACAATGCGACAAGAGAACTGTGCGCCATCAGAGAAATTGCATTGCAGGAGGCGTTCCAAAACTTGAAAAAATGTTGGCAGTGGTGTATTGATAGTGAAGGACAGTACTTTGAAGGGGACAGTGTGTAAAAGTTAGTATGATGAGCAATAAATCAATTACAGCAGAAGATTCTTGGCTGTCCGGGTAGCGCCGTGTCATGTTTCTTGAAACCAACGTTTCTACCCTCATTCTGGGGTCTTCTTCCAGGGCAGAACTGCGTCTTCGGTCAGCGAGTGGTCTTGTTTTATAGCCGAGGCTCGTGTCCGTCTAGATGGTTCGATTTGTCCGGCCAATCAAAGGTCCGAGCCGTCACGTGGTTCGTGGTTCTGCCCTGGAAGAAGACCCCAGAATGAGGTTCGAAACATCAGTTTCAAGAAACATGACGCGGCGCCACCCGGACAGCCAAGAATCAAGTGACTCTGGCCGTGGAAGCCTACGATTACAATTACAGCAGAAGTTCGGTTTATTTTTGTACACACCTCGTATGTGTGCCTGTGCTGACAACATACTGTGATATTAAAATTTGGAATAACTCTTTTAATTAACTGATAATTTTCGATTTAACGTTTTTTTTTCCTTATATGTGCTGTTTGACTGCATGGTGAAATACAACTTAAAATTGATATATTTTAATAAAATGTTTAGCCTACACAATCTGTAACTAAAAATGTTTGTTTTAATAAATACTTTTTGTGAAAATGAATATGGAAGAATCTATTAATGTGCTATATTTTAACTTTTAGATTTTTCTGTTTCTGTACGATGTCAGTTTATCTTTTAGCTGAAAGTTGATTTATCATTACGGTTTAGTTAATATTTTTTACTTGCTGTGTTATATATTTTGAATCACCTCTCTTTAACAAGTTTTAATGAGAGAACGAAGGCTTTCACGGCGTATCGATGAAATATAGTCTTCGCGGGTTTTCCGCCGTATATTGTTGAAGAGAGACAACAACGAGCTTTCGGCGGCTGGCTCTGCCGCCATCTTCAGGTTAGATGTGTGCTGCAGGGAGTACCAGCGCTGCACTGACAGTGTCTGGCCTCCGCGCGCCCTAATAAGGCCTGGCCTCTCCCCTCCCCTCGCTCCGTCCCGCGGCTGCTGTCTTGCGCTCGTCGCTGATTGGCTGGTGGGGCGTCGGTCCCAGCCAACCCCGGCGGGCCGTAAACACTTCCCGTCGGCGCCCGCCTACCTCTCTGTTTGCAGGGTGAATGTTTCAGAAGCGACAGAGCCGGCTTCCACGCATCACTGAGCCATAAACCCGTGTCCCTGTTGACTGTGTTGTTGTTCAGCCATATTTCTATCGCTTCCTTGATGACTGACTCCAATATAAGGAACACTTGGCCAGCACCTTTACATTGCCGAAGTCCATCTTGTGGCCGTTTTCAATAACATGCTGGGCGACCGCTGATTTATCTATCTGGAACATGCGGATGTTGCGTTCATGTTCTGCCACCCGAGCCTTGATGGTCCGGATCGTCTGACCAATGTAATTCTTGCCGCACTGGCAAGGTATGCTATAAACCCCTGGAGTCGTCAAACCCAAGTTATCCTTCACAGGCCGGAGGTAGTCCCGAATCTTGGGAGGCGGACGAAATACGCTCTTGATTCCATACCGGGCCAAAATCCTGCCTATTTTTCCCGAGATGTTGCCTGAGTATGGAATAAAAGCCAGGGCTTCGGGCTGAACATCTGGGTCAACAGGGCGTTTGTGTGCCTTTCTTCTAATCGACCGCTCTATTGCACGTTCGGAATAACCATTCCTCCTGAATGTAGTGCGAAGATGTTCGAGCTCAGACGGCAAGGATTCCGCGTCGGAAATTTTCCTGGCCCTGTGCACCAACGTCTGCAGCACTGTGGTCTTCTGTGCTGGGTGGTGGAAGCTCGTAGCATGTAAATAGCGGTCTGTGTGTGTAGGTTTGCGGTACACACTATGTGAAAGGCTACCATCTGGCCTCCGTCGAATCAAGATGTCCAAGAAGGGCAGGCTGCCATCCTTCTCTAGCTCCATCGTGAACTGGATGTTTGGGTGGATTCCGTTCAGATGTTCTAGGAATTCGTAAAGACTGTGAATCCCATGTGGCCAGATAACGAAAGTGTCGTCAACATAGCGATAGACCAAGAGTGAGGTATACAAGTTTCTGCTGATTATACATTATTTATATATTATTATACATTATTTATATATTCTTAGATAATTTATTTCAACAAAGAAGATCCATCATATTCACCTAATTGCCCAGAATGTATATATTTATTGTAAATTTTTATTTTTTTAGAAAAAAAATCTGTTGCTTAGCTCATAAAAAAGGTAGCATTTCAGGTTTGGCCCTGCTGGGAGAAGTGACTGATTTAAGGATAAGGCTGGTAGATCCAGAAGATTGTCCAAAAGTACAGTTTGACACAGACAATATCGTAATTGATAAAAATCACAACAAACAACCAATTGTCATTAATGTAAGTCATGGTTCATATCTCTATTATTATTGCTTAGTCTTGTGTAATTAATTTTAGTTTAGCTTAGTTTTGGGTGATTGTTGTGAAAAAGTGTCCAGCAGCTCTTTATTCAAAACGTAGACATTTTCTGCCTATTGCAAGGTCACATCAATATACAGTTTGTATCTGCATTTATCTGAATAAAGTTATTTGTAAATGTCTGTAGCGATACCATTTCCATACTTAAGTCTGACTTAATAATCTTGCTTCCAGTTTTCAGATCTTCAGCATGTTTTCTTTATATCAGTGCTTATAATACATTATATTTTGACTGATTTGTTTGACTCTTGTACAAGACAATTATCTAACCACTTGATTCACTGTAACTTAAATAGCTGTGTCTGCTTTTTTATCTAAAATAATTTTTTATCATATTTATGAACATGTTCTGTAATACATAAGGAAGATGGAATTATTCTCCAAAGATATTATCTGTGCTCTTTCGAACTTTTTGGCAGCTAATATAATAAGATTAAAAAAAATCAGTTGCAATGGAGCATGCTCTCTGGTGGCAATTTCCTTTTTTATCTACTTTTCCATGTTGTATTCATCTTTTGGTCTTAAAATCTATCAATGAGTTTCATTACCTTCCAACTTTTTCCCATTAATAATTTTAATTTCAAAATCTTTTTTTTTTGTTTTTTTCTGTAAACCTTTTGTTACCTCCCTTGGTTATCCATTTCCTCTATCTACCATTTGCTAAAAGTGTCTTGATCCACCAAGATATTTACACGTTGCATCTACAACAAGCAAGTCCTTACCCTATGTTTATAGCCATACAATACTTTTTTGATCTGTGTAACTAACAAGCTGACACTTTTTGGCATTTATACTCATTCCATACTGACCTAGCTAGATACCCATCTGTAGATATTCAACATCTCTCCTGTTTTAATCTTATTATAAACATTATATCATCTGCAAACAACTTCTGTATGACACAGAACAACCAACACAGTCATTCATTAGAATAATGATAGTGTTTTGGTACAATTGCTGTTAATTTTTTTGATGAATTATTGTGTTGGTGGTTTACCTTCAGAAGCTAAAATGTTTGCAGATGACATAATCCACTATATAATTTTCTAAGCTCACTCACACATCTCGATAGCTATTGGCTAGAGAACGGTGATGTCACGTGACAGCCTTCACTCGCATATTAACAGTGACTAGAGTTATTAGTAATTAGAGGTTAGGTGCACAGTTTGTTAGTAACTGCTATGAAATTAATTTCTAGAATACATTAATTAAATTTGCTTTCCATAGTATTTTAATCTTAAAAATATATTGAAAGACTTTACGGCTGAAAAAAAATTAAAACTAAGAGTACTTTTCAGTAACAAGTTGCTAATGAAAGTAACATAAAAAGCTTTTAAAAATCCTAAATTACTCATGGTCTCTGTTGTATCCATGAATACCAGTCGTCATTTTGAGCTAAGCTAAATTTGAATATAATTAAAACTTTAGCTAATGTTGTTGCTTGACCAAAGTTTATACATTATGGTTTATTTCCTTTTTACATATTTTACTGACCATCTTCGTTATTCTTTGTTAATATTTGCTGTATGTGAGTTATTAGGTTATTTAAAGTAGACATCAGACGAAATACATTACCAAATCGAATATTCTGGCAATTCATTTCTTCGGAGTTGCTCAATTATTTAATAACTGGAATATGTATTAAGTTCTCTGGTCATTACAAATACTATGACCAAAGATTACATCATGTTTGTCCAGCCTCAATAAAAAACAACATGACTCATTCGAACAAACAGGAACTCTTCAAATTTTTTTTAGAGTGATCTTTTAGGGTCAAAATTTGTATTTCAGTAAGTTTGAGTCTACGATGTTTGAAACAATTCAAACAATAGCATGACTGTCCCCATCCATGTTTATTATGTCTATTAATGCTTCTGAGTTTTTGAAACTCATGAAATTTTGTTCACACTAAGGGTGAAACGTAGCTCAAGTTTGTATTTGGTCAGATCAGGTCAACCTATCATGGTAAAAAAGTGGAACTATTCTAGATCTGTGATGATACACAAAAAACGGTCATAGGCTTGCAGTATTTGTATATAATAGGATTAGAATTAGGGATAATTATCAAAATATGCAAGACGATCTTGATATGATATTGGCATTAGAATCCACCTCCTTTGATACTTATTATTTACGTTGACTTGTTTTAAGAATGCCTGCATCCAGGTATTCACTTTTTATATCATCCAAATTGTTTTTACCTTATTTACTACCATTTTGTGACTCAGTCTGTCAAATGCCTTGTGAAGATCCTGTGGTACACTATTTAATTGGCTTCCTTTAACCATTTCATCTGAAACATCTCTCTATTATAGTAAGTTGGTTCCATGCTTTCCATAACATTTGTTTTGAAACAAACATTTCTTCCCTCATTCTTACTATTTCTTTGAAATGTTCGTACTTCCTCTACACTGTACCAGATACAATATAATAGATACTGTTCACGACCAGCATAAACTTTGGTGAAGTAAACACTAGCCATGATGCTAGCGCTTGAAGAGTTAGTTCACGTAATTACTCTGTAACGTGAAATAAATGCAGGATTTTGGAATGTTGTTACACTTTATATATATATGGCTTTTTATTTACTTACCACATTTTTTTACAATTCAGCTGGAGAATTGGGACATAAATGAAGGGAACCTGAAATGAAAAATATTAATTTTCATCCTTTTTAATTATTATTAATTCCATTGAAAAAGAAACCGTTATAATAACAATATAACAAAAATTAAAATCAGAAACTCATAAATTGTACAGGATATTAGAGCCAAATATATTAAAATATAATACACACATTCAGTGGTGGCTTGTGGTTTTTATAGTGGTGAATCTTTTTACCCCTGCGGTCAAAGTCTCGATGGCGAGAATCCTACCGATTTTTTTGCCCACTACAATTCTGTCTAAAAATACGTATTTTTGGCAGTTCAATCTAACGAACATGTTATGAAATGCACCTAACGTAGTAGCAGTAAAAAATTTATCAAATGTTTTTCACCTTTGCATGAAAATTCTTTAAGTCTGTAATACCATTATCTGTTCAAGAGTTGTCATTACAATTCATAACAAGTCATGAGAAACAGAAAAATGAATTTTTCACTTCACAACCACACAATCACTCAGCTGCATCATACATTGCTCTGCTGAAATTGTGAACGTACCCTTTCCTGGATATGCAATGTTTTTGTTCTTGACTGATGTTAAGACCGGGTCTCGGCACACCAATATTCTTCACTTTAAATCTAAGCTCATGTTTCAAGTTTTTCACAGTGAATTGCAGACTGAATTCATATTGCACTGTCAGAGTGCCAGAAAGCTACAGCGATTCTTAAAAATGAAAATATAACTCACAAGAGTTCAGGCTCAACCACACAACACTCTCACAAAAAGAAACTTCGAAATAACACACTTTCTAGTGCAAACACCTTAGATAATGATATGTTTTGTGTGCTTATTTCATCTAATCATTTACAAATTCTCACTAGATGGTGAAACTTATATCACTGTATTCTAGTGCACTCTAGCGGAATGTTTACAAACTTAGTGTGCTGGTACTATGGTTTATATAATAGCGAATGCCCAAAACATAAAAGTATCTTTTACATTGTCAAAACATAAATATTTAACATTGATTAATGATGCATGGAAGCATAAACTGAAGATACAGAGACAGGGATTCGAGAGTGGAAGTTCAAACACACTGAAGGTGAAGAAAATCATGATGGGGTTGGTAAAACTGCTGTAGGTTCTGCAAGGTGAGCCTACTACGAGTCCATAAGAGCTATACTCCATAAAAGCCATGCCCCCAATCTCTGCTACATGCAATATAATGGCATTCGAAAGGTGCAGCCTTAAAAATACTACCTATTTGAGGAACATTCTTTTATATCAACAGTTCTAAAAATATCGACTGACAGTGTTTAAACATGTGTGGAAAATTCTCAAAATGCTTCCTGTTAATTTAAATTCTCTATTTAAGAACATATTTTAATATATCTTTTGATGCGGCTCTGTCTCAGAGCCTTTAACAATGAGCCGCTACTGCACACATTACTTTTTAGGTCCTATGTTTATAAAATTCACTAAAATATACAAAGTACTAATGATGTATTTATTCTCTCATTTCATATGATATAGAATACCAAAGTTAAAACATCCTTTTCCTTCTTACTGAGAATTAAGTGGCACAGTAAGCATCAGTATCTTTTGTTGAACAGCTATATTACCTGAAGTGACTTCTTCTGGTATATAAGGTTTCCTTTTCATGCCCATATCTGGAAATGCATTCAGATTTTCTAAAACAAATATAGTTTCAAATATATTTGTTTTTATAAATTACCACAGAACACAATCAATAACTGATATGTAGAATATATTGCGAAGGGAAATTAAATATGTCAAGGGCAATAGAAAGAGTGTGATGAAAATGCAGGCAAATAATTTGAGAGGGAGGAAGAAAAAAAAATGTGAAAATGGGTGTGTATTAAAATATATTTTTGGTGAATCATTCTTATAACGCTTGCAACAAATACGCCTTGATAAAAATTTGTTTTCAGAACTACTTTTCTGTTTTTTTATATGAACTGTTCCAAAATTCCCACTATCAAACACAATAAGAACAAAAAATTTAAATTTTCAACGGAAAGCACCAACCGTTGTAGCATTATTTTTCGTAATACTCGAGAGCAGGATACCAATGTAACTAAAAACTTGTGTCCGAATTTACACACAGCAATAATTTCCTAAATTAAAAGAAATTGATCATCATTTTGAAGTGAAAGAGTAACAAAACATTTATAACACTTTAATCTAGAATATAGGCACTTAAAACATTACACTAGTGTCGTGTACTTTAGGAAATTCTTAAATTGAAGTAATCAAAGATATTTACTTAACTTTTAATGGAACAGCATATGCCATAAGATTTTGGCTTTTGGAATTCACATAACACCAACTCTTGCAACGTGCATAGAGTGTTCTTGTTCACTTTTACAATGTTTTGTTGCATGGATTTTCAAAACTGATACATGTCACAAGTAAGTCAGGATGGCAATCTAAAAATGAAAGTAAATTGTAGAATTCTTTGTTCATAGCGATAAAAATAGTCTAATAATATTTAACATGAGTAATAAAGTATTAAAGCATAATGCTATCTATGTAAAAATATATTCTTGCATGCAGAATACAAGTTGTATGGCAAAACAATATGGCCTTTGATTCTCTGTTTGATAGACAAGGTATTTTAAATCAGAGTTAACATTAATGGAAAAAGGAACCTACTTCCATCTGGCTGTGGAAAGTATAACTGCTTGGAGATCTGTCGCCGACACTAGCACTCCAAGAGTTAGTTCATCAGACTACTACCGTACTAAAACTTTCTGGTTCAACTCATCCATATGATATGAGCATCCCCTGACACTGTACTGATGCTCTCCCTCCACATACTGATCCGTTCCCTGAAATGTTTCACCACTATCGCCACTACATACACTCATTGTTATTCCCTTAGTCCATCTGTCACATTGGCTTCCTTAAAGTCTCTTCCATCCAATTCTGGAATATGTCTCATTTCATAATTGTGCTTATAACCACTATGAATTCTGGTCTTTGATATAATAAACACTTTTACATCCATCAGAACGTCTGCATGATCACTCATTTCTTATGTAACCTGTGACCCTACAAAGTTATCATCAGGCTTTATCAGCAAGATATTCAACATGCTCTTTCTCATTGTCACCTGCTCTACCACAGTTGTAAAGCCTCCTTCCATCACCAAGATATTTGCAAATCTCTATGATCTTCTGCTGTTAATCTTTTTTCTTCGCAGGCCACACCAACAATGACCATTCTACACCTACCTTTGAATTCTGAATATGTATTTTAATTTATTCCGTAGGACATCATCTTAATCACTCATTTTTTCAATACATTAAGCATCCAGGATCCTAATTTTTTCTTTATATCTTCCCAGAAATATACCCCTGGAGCTCATGAATACCAGTGAACTGTAATCTTTGTTAACTAGTATGATGATTCATCCACCAGTCTCTCCGCTATCTCTGTGGTACACTCAATAATTGTCTGAAAATCTCATTGTCTATATCTCTCTTTACTTTAATAAACACTTTACCTCTTTTCCATTTTGGAATTTTGCATCCATAGTTAGTTCTTACTTTGTTCATCATGGTCACACAGTTCACTTGTACAAATCTTATTACTGGATCTGGCATATTTTCATCATTAGTCTGCTACCTACTTTTTGTGATACCACTTTTAATTTTTCATCAGATTCTGCTGTTTCTCTGGTATTTATGGCTTGTCCTACTGTGCATCTGTATTCAGTATTCCTTTGGTCTCTTATTTTTGTCCCCTTAGCAGCAGCAACTAACCCATAAAACGCAACAACTTTAGCTAAGAGTTCAGAAAGTATCCTCTTCTAATTAAATGTAGGCTGTGCTTAGGGAAACCACACCTACCAATAATATCCACAAGCACAACTGCCATGGCTACCTCATGTCTTTCTCAGTCAGTACCTCTGTTTCCATGTTTACCTACATTACTAATGGATTCAACTAAGACCCATTATGGTGACTCTTCATCTGCATTACACAAACTCTGGTAAACTGTGCCTCCTTCACCATCTTTCTGAGCTCACTCTCTATACCAGAGCTCACATTTATACCAGTGATGTTTCGTGTACCTTCCAGTATCTCTAACATATCTTCCTTGGTATAACACTCATGGACACGGTGACTGGGATTTTATTGCTCCTATCATAGCCACTTTAACCTAACTCGGTAATCCTGCCATGTATAGGGACCATACAGTTTTATTTGGAAACCAGTTTACAAAGCATTCTGGCAGTCTTCACATTACACAACAAGCTGTGCCATAGGAGAAGGTGGCATTAAACCTTTGACTGCTGTTGACGAGTTTACTCGTCATGCTGCCTGCTGCCCCCGTGTGCTAATGATGAGTTTAGTCGCAGCTGCCGGTTTTCCCCTGAGCGCTGTTGATGAGTTAAGTCGCACCCATCTGCCGCTACCTGAGTGCTGATGACGAATATACACGAGCCGCTACCTGAGTTGTACAGCGGACTTCACGCACCATTTCTCAATAGCCTTTCGCAGTTCTGGGCACTAGCTTATCATCCAAATATTTGTCTGTTGGGAGCCTAGGTTTCACTCTACAGTTCACTGTTCAATGGAAATTACATCAGTGTTCTTTGTGTCCTGTATTTTATAAAGAAAATGGCAAGACGTCATGGGTGCATTAAGGAAGATATCATGGAGATTCTTACAAGGAGTGACACTGAGGATGAACTGCTTGATTTTGATGGAAGTGATAGCTTTTGCACAGAATCGGAAAGCTGTAGTCCTAAACCATACTCGTCAGCAGGGGTGACAATGCAGTCTCATGTTTCAATAAGAGATGTTAGTTGTTCTGAATCTAAAGAATCAGAAAGTGATAGTGAAACACCTACGAAGAAATTACGTCTTGGTGATAAATCTGACTGGAAAGAAAATAATTTTTGCCCAGTTAGTCACACATTTGATGATATGCTATCGGGACATGTGTGTCAAATAGGGAATGTGCCCAGTATTCTGTTAGTTTTCATGTTATTTTTTACAGAAGAACTGATGAAATATATAGCTGATGAAAAGAATCCGTTTTATATAACCACTCTGGAGAATACTCCAGAATCAGTGCATTCTCAAATATCAAAGTGGAAAGATACTAGATATGATGAATGTATTGTTTCATGGCTATTTTTCTCCTGATGCCTCGCGTGAAAAAAATTGAAAATTAGCGTATATTGGACCAGAGATATTCTAAATACTCCAGTTTTTAGTGAACTTATGTCCAGATACCGCATTTTGTTACTCTGGTGAGGTTTTGTGAGATTTCGCCAGAACCCCCCCCCCCTCCTTTTTCACCTCACGTGTAATTAATTGACAGACACTTAACAGCTTTGAAATGTTGAAAAATCTGTTGAGTACATATGTGGAACAAATTTCATCAAAGAAACAAAATTACATATAATCGGGCAATTACAAAGCGCAGCAAACATTCAGTCAACATCTACATATTTTGGGAATCTACATCTACAAAGATATTCCGCAAGCCAAATTTCGGTGTGTTGGGGAGGCGGCTTGTACAATTATCATTTTCAGGTGTCTTTTTACATTCGTTAATACCACGAGGAAAAATAGGATTCCTTCAACTCTCTGTATGAGTTCGAATATCTCTAATTTTACATTCGTGGCCTGAACTTGGTTTGTAAGTGCGGAAGTAAAATATTTCTAGCATCTTCTTCGAATCTACGCTCTTTAAATTTCAACAATAACACTCTAATACAGTAAGGAACCTATGGAAAATTGCAGTTGATATAAACGGGTATGCAAGAAAGAACTGTGAACTATTGAGGTAAATTTAAGAATCACGACGCAAAAAATCGATTATAACTACAAGCAAGATATAATTATTAGTGACGAAAAATTGGGTTAATGTTTCAGTTTGATTCTGCAGTAATTTATTTGCAGAGAAACTATGTTGTGAGAGCATTTATTGTGTATCAACCATGAGTGGTCATGCCAGGAATATTCAGCACTGGGCGGGTGGGGCAGCGCGGGACGCTCCGTCCCCAGGAATAATCACTTTGCATAGGTAGCAGGCCTCAGTGCGGCAGGTAGACGATCCGCCGTCAGCAGTCAAAGGGTTAAGGATCAGTGGCGTAGCTAGGTCGACAAGGGCTCCGGTGCAAAAAATTTATTTTGGGCCCTCAGGCCAAACGGGCGATCTTTTTTTTTGCTTTGTGTGCTGGTATGGGCTCCCTGAACTGAGGATGGGGGCCCTTGAATTGTTCTTTAGGGGCCCCTGAGCAGTGGTTGGGCCCCCCCTGAGCCGCCGCGAGGGCCCTTAGACGACGGTAGAGTAAAAAAAAAAAAATGTCGCCAGTTTGCCGTGAAGGCTCGTGGGCCCTCTAAACTGCGCTTGAGGGCCCCTAGAGGTGCGCTTAGGGGCCCCTTGAGGTATGCTTGGGGGCCCCCTGAGCATGAGGGCCCCGGTGCACTGCACCGCCTAGCCCCATAGTAGCTACGCCCCTGTTAAGGATCTGAGAAAATCCCAGCCAAGACAGGGATTTGAACCAGGAACCTTTTGATCTTGTAATAATCTCTCTTGGTGGTGACTACTTCAAAACTTGTTAGGCACACTGTATGGCATCAGCAATTAAAACTTACTTGATTTTATTCTATCAACATACTAACAATGAGCCTCGCACATGACATGTCTCAGGAGTTACAAGAACACTAAAAATGGGTTCACACAAAGAAATAAATTTATTCAACAAACTAAATGACATCAAATTTGACATGTGAATAGTTTTGCAGATGGCTAGCTCAGTTGGCTCTTTCAAACAAGTTTCTAGCGAATCAGGGTAGCTGCTCAGGGGTATTTTCCGGGCCATGATATTTTGCAACCTGTTACACTGATAGAATCACTTTGCCGTGTCCGCACACAGCTGTCGACACTGCCGGTGACGGTATGCCCACCTCAAAACTCAGAGGATGGTGGTAGACCGGCACCGAGCGTGGCAGTGTAACGGTTAGCATTCTCGCCTCGCATTCGGGAGGACGGCGGTTCGAATCCCCGTCCGGGCATCCAGATTTGGGTTTTCCATGGTTTCCCAAATCACTCCAGGCAAATGCCGGGATGCTTCCTTCAAAAGGCAATGGCCGAATTCCTTCCCATTCCTTCCCCCCATCCTTTCCCATCTGTAAAGACCTCGCTGTTGAGAAACGTAAAGCAGTTAAAAAAAAGGTAAACCGGCCAGCCTGTCCACTCACATTGACACACAGTCTACCAGTGGTTCTTCTCACCTCCAGTCTCGGGGCAGCATTCCATGGAACAAAATAAACGGAAATGCCCCAGTGGTGTGTCCCTATTCTCATAGGCTGGCCCTGTGATTATCGAAGGCGAAGCATCCTCCAAAAGCTGGGTTGCTTGTCACTTGTCACCATATTTCTCAAAGCTTTTGTCCCTGCTGGAGGGCTGACACACTGCTCAATTCATACCGGCAACAGCGCAGTAGGTGGGTGGCTTGACACACGCATACAAGGCTGCAATTCACCGATAAACAGCTTCCCATACTGCCTAGCTTTGGGAATGCGACTTATTACAGCTTGCCGACTGACCCGCCAAAAATTTAAATTCATGGAATTATTTTTTTTATATATACAGTATTTTCTGCAACTTTATTCACAGTTGAGTTCCTGCCCTCTTGATAGCAATACTCTTGATTTACAAAGCCATAAAAACCCTGCATACTTACAACTTTATAAGACATTTATAACCTTCACCCATTTTCAAACAAATTCCGCCACGGAAATGTCATGTGAGGACGCGTCAAGAGGCGCCGAACTGTGAATGTTTACAATAAAATTTGCTTCGTGTGCAAAACTCCCCAATGCATCAGCCATCCAAAGTGTAGCATCCAAATAATTGCAGGGTCCAGCCTTAATCTATCATTATACACATAACATAAAAAGTATACAACATTAGAATAAAACAAACCAACGGTTCACAGTACTTATCATAGTGTGTCATAAGCACTCACTATTGATTCACAATGGAATGTCTTTAAGCGTTACAGGTTCATCAAAAACAAGAAACTATAAACATATTTATGTGAGGTTGTCCCTCCACAACTCTTCCTCTACACGGCTTAAATCTTTCACTAACTTTTGTTTTTAACCTATAATCTATGCATTTTCTACTATTCCAAAATATCAATTGAGAACTTTGAGCTCTGAGGAATTGTTATGATCTTAAAATTTCCAAAACATAAATCTCCCATACGGAATAAAGCATAACTCTCCATAATTCACACATAATACAATTACAGATAAAAAAACTTGGCAATATTAATCAGCGCCACTCAATAATCACATAAAATCTAAACTTAATGATTGAGTTTCTTAGAACATAATTACATCAGACTACAGGAGAATAACATTAATCAATGTCTTCTCATATATACAAAGTGTAAAAAATAACAAAACTCACGCTAACAAAACAATTACACATAAGACAGATGGTACACAACATTTGTACACATACCTTGAAAGTAACAGCATTTGTTACTATGGCTCATGAATTGAGAATTGAACACTATTCAAAATAAGAATGCAATCAAGCATTACTACACAAAGGGAAGTTGCCTCTTTGCAAACAGATGGGCTTCTCCCCCAGTGCATTCACCCAGAACGAAGTCATGGACACACACCAGACTGAATCCCGCTCCACTCAAACGACCACGGGATTAGTCTACCTGCTGGTCCCGTTATTCCGAGAAGTTCACAGAAACACTGCTGACCCCACGCTGTCAAGGACAACCTCTGCCCCAGCTGACATTCCCAGATTCGCAACAAGCCACTTTCTCCTGTTTCTTATAGGCATTCCAAATCCTCAGTAGTCTATCTAACCTTCTGTCACTGCTATAATTTTGTTTGTTTTAACATTACATAACCTCTGTATATCACCAGTCTTTTTGAACAGGACATATTTGGAGAACCATATAATTGCGGTGTGGTGGGACATTTTACTCTTCTATGCAACCTTTCATGTGGAGAGTGTGATGTTTAATACTTACGATCTTACTTTTCTCGAACTCACACTGGTATTCCTTTTTTTCTTCTTCTTCTTTTACATCTTCGCGGGCGTAATTACCAGAACTTCAGGAACATAAGACAATTATGAATTTTAACAGTTGATAGCTTCCTTTTTTAGTTTACTGGTCACTGATAGGCATACTCCGCCGCACCTGTGACTAAATCACACCTTCTGTTGTGTAGGTCTCTTCCTGCGAGAGGCTATTCTTTATTTAATTAAAGCGACAATCTACTTCTGCCGCCTATTGGCTATTCGGGGGATTGAGCTGCCCAGCTTAATGAGGTGGACATATTTGCCACATTAGAAGACTGCTGTAGACACTCAGTTCCCACTGCAGCCTATCTGCACATAACACATCTGCGCCTTGCTGACGCTATGCCTTTTTCCGACACACTACGTGATTTTATTCTATCAACATATTAACATCGAGCCTTGCACATGACACGTCTCAGGAGTTACAAGAACACTAAAAATGGGTTCACACAAAGAAATGAATTTATTCAACAAACTAAATGACATCAAATTTGACATGTGAATAGTTTTGCTGATGTCTAGCTCAGTTGGCTCTTTAAAACAAGTCTCTAGCTAATCAGGGTAGTTGCTCAGGGGTATTTTCCGGGCCATGATATGTTGCAACCTGCCACACTGATAGAATCACTTTACCGTGTCTGCGTACAGCTGTTGACACTGCCGGTGACGGTATGCCCACCTCAAAACTCAGAGGATGGCGGTAGACCGGCCAGCCCATCCACTCACATCAACACACAGTCTACCAGTGGTTCTTCTCACCTCCAACCTCGGGGTAGCATTCCATGGAACAAAATATACAGAAATATCCCAGTGGTGTGTACCTATTCTCATAGGCTGGCCCTGTGGTTATCAAAGGCAAAGCATCCTCCGAAAGCTGGGTTGCTTGTCACTTGTCACCATATTTCTCAAAGCTTTTGTCCCTGCTGGAGGACTGACACACTGCTCGATTCATACCGGCGACTGCGCAGTGGGTGGGTAGCTTGACACACGCATAAGCGCCTGCAATTCACCGATAAACAGCTTCCCATACTGCCTAGCTTTGGGAATGCGACTTATTACAATCTCCAGTCAGATTCCTTAATCAGTAACCCGCCAGACTGCTGTCCTCCTCATCAGCTATGAATTAGCATGCAATGAAACTAATTTGGGCTAATTGCATCACTTCCTGTCTAATGTATATACTGAATTTATATTGGACTACACAGTATTCACAAAAGTTTGAGAGCTTACAGAATTTGCAAAAATTGCCTCTTGAACCAACAAGTGCTCAAACTACATAATGATTACACCAAAAGATGAACACCAAAATTATTGAGACTGAGATACCAACTAACAGCATTATGAGCCACACGAATTGAGAGTAAAAGCTTAGTAACATGATTTAAAGGCTCATTTAACAAGTCTCTCTAGGTCAAATACTGGCAGGCAAATTTCCAGAAGCTGTGCGGTCAGGTACCAAACCATATCATATAATGAAGGCAAGAGGCTTGGTGCTTTGTTGTGAGAGCCCTTGCAGCAATATTCTTACTTGTAAATTTTCACAAGCCCAATAAGTATTTTTAATAATTTCCTCTTTTTCCTGTAAGATGTGAATATTAAAACCACCATGTATAAAACATAGGTTAATGCTAGACCAATTACCAATGAATAATGTTAGATATTGTCCCTCAGTGTAATTTTGTTGCATGACTAGAGGATCAATGATGTCTCAGCTGAGAATAGTTGTCAGTAAACACTTCACTGTAAATTTATAACTCTTGTTTATTCCCACTAGTGTCATGCAAATTTCCATCTACTCATGCTCAAACTCATTCAGTTATTCCTATAAACAGTCACTGTAGCCTCAGTGGACAACAAAGGCTCAGCAATGCAGAAATTAGCGCACAGTGTCTTCCTCACATGTGCTGCACAACAAGGATGGAGATCAGAGAAAATGGGACAAGAACGTATGGTAGGGTTACTCTTGAAACTACAGTATATCAATGGCTATCATCAAAATTTTGTGCATGTTCCATAAACTGAGCTACTGTAGACATAATGTGTAACATGTATGTGTTTGATAGACATATGTAATGAAAGTATTACAAACCCTGAAATCAGAACCATAACATAAATAAGTTATGGACAGTTGCTCACATACATAAAGTATACCCCAGATCCAGATTTAGTGTTTTATGATCTGTATAGAGATTTCAAATATATGAGATGAACTCATTTCAATAACATATCTGAAGGTTGCCACTTTTCTGAAATGATGGAAAGCTGCTTGCTTGTGCTGTAATAGTTTGACATCTAATGGTACTTTTTTTGCTCTAAATGTCCACCTAGTAAGTAGATTGTCTTCTTCAAAATACAAGAAGATGACACAACAGAATGTTTGAGAAGTAAATGGACATATTTATTGTGATTCTTCGTGATCTTGCAATTCTTTGCCCATGGTAATCTCAGTCTATTGTACAAAGAAGAGAAACTTTGTGTTTAGGGGTGATGAGCCATTTCTTATTTGCAAATGTAATGTTTTAAAATGATTATTATAACTTTGGAGGTAGCAAACTATGACCACATTTAATATTGTTAATTATATTTCTTGATTTATCTTCTCTGTATTTTACAAAAATCAAAATTATTTATTTTAAGTCATAAATACTTCATGTGGTGAATATGACGTTGGAAAGCTAAGAAGATAACTTAGGTTGCTGAATTCAATACTCAAAGAATATCAAAGGGATCAAAATATAAAGAGCCTTTATTTATGTAATGTTTTAGAACCTTATTCATTTTACAAAAATCTTCAAGTAATATTTTAGCTCTAACCCTAAATTAATCTTAAATTTTACATGAAAGCTCCATTATGGCTTATAAGTTTATTTACTGTATGCAGGTGCTGAGAGAAGGTGATGTGAGTATGAGATCTTTATGTATGGTAAAAACTGTTGACGGAACTGCTGTGTCTGGCAAGGACTATGAGCTTTTATCCAAGCAATTGATGTTTGGTCCAGGAGTGAGACAATTGTCTGTGACTATCATTCTTAAAGGCCACCACAGATCTACAAAAAACTTCTCTGTTATTCTGATACCACAACATCCTACTGTCTTGGGGAGGCAGAACTTCATCACTGTGCTGGTTAGTTGAGAATAATACTGTCTTCCATCAAATATTCTTTAGAATAGACTATTATCTACTTCTGATTTATTAAATAGATTTTCTTTTATCAGAAAAAATAAAAAATGTTAATCTTTTATTTAGGTGGTATGAAACCTCATGTTTCTTCAGTCCCTTCTCTATTGTGGAAGATAAGAAAAAGTACCTTCTTGATTGACTTTCGATAAAGTTTTAGGTAGTTGAATCTTAATTTAAAACCATTTTCCTTACTATTTTCTGAGAAAGATAAGGGTTCCACTGTGGTAAGAGTACTTTTAAATTACTGGGTTTCTTGACTCTAGAGAATTCTACATGCAGCATACCCTGCCAAAAACTAAGGTTTTAAGAGTCTAAACCAGTAAGAATGTACAATATGTATTCACAATTTATAATTTCATATTAGTAAAAATGGAAAGTAGACGTCACAAGAAACCCACCACAACCTGACCACAGAGTTCTTTGTTAAGAAATTATATTTTTATACATATCTTATATTATTTTGTATACTTCATGTTAGTAGCAATAATTACTGTGTGAGGAAATAAAAGAAAACAAAAGGTAGTTTCAAGTATCACAATAATAATTTCTGTGGAATTTCACATTAAACTGAGTATCCTTTTCTGCCAATTTCATTAATTAGCAAAAAAAAACCTATCAAAAAAGTACAGCTATCATCAACTAAGGACGAGTTGTCATTTACTGCCAATACAACTGCTTTCTGCTAAGTAATGTCATCAAAAATTATTTCTACCCTATTTTCAATTAATAAAATTATTTCCATTTATGAAAATGTTTTACAAGATAAATATATATATTTCTTGCTTTGATGTCTGTTTTCCTTTGTTAGGCTTGTGATGAGAGGGTTATTAGAAAATATATTCACATTTTCATATTAAACAGCTGATAGTTTTAAAGGGTTTTGAGAAATTTCATAAGAACTAGGAAATGTTCCATAATAGATTAAATGGCGTCATTCTGGTGCAGAAATAATTCCATAAGTGTAAGGAAGCAGGCATGATCTGTGAAATGAATAAATGAGTTAATTAGCAAATTTTAATTGCTTTAGGCATTAAAAAGTAAAATATTTAATTATTACTTAAGTAAAGACTGGATAAGACATTAGTAAGATTTGGGTTTATTTCATTATTCAGGATAGATCTTGAAGGTCAGTGTATACTCAACATGGGTCACCATGAAAGTAACTGTGACCAATGTTTCATTTAAAATCCCACTATTTTCAGACAAGAGGCAGTCTGCATCTTATAAGCATGATAATGTCTCCAAACCAGTTCAATCCATGAAGTGGGGCAAAATTTATTTTAAAATGTAGGGAACACAATTGAAAATATTTTTAAAGTAATTTTTCCAGGGGATATAGTTACATTTTCATTAGAATTTTGGAAGAATAATAGAATTTACAAACTTTGACAAGTTGTATGGACAGAACAGTGTGGAGTATCTGTTTGGAGTGAATCTGAGTGTTTTCTGGGAACTTTTAATCTTCTGAAGAAGAAAACTCAATATTATTGGTTTTATGTTCAAATTTAAGTTTTTAATTAAATGATAGTGGCTGTAGAAATATATGTTGAACTCAGTTTAATTAACAGTGAACAAAAAACTTTAATCTCCTCCTTTCAAAGCTTAGATAGTTATCCAAGTAAATAATGGAGGTGGCAACTGAATCAGTAGATAAGAACCTGGCATTCACAATTGACAACAACAACCTTAATGGTTGCTTTTATTCAGAATATCGTCATTCCATTTCAACTTCAGATAAAGAATTCATATACTACCACAACAGCAGGCTAGTTCAGGTAACAACATCCTCTAACTGTTCCGCCACAGGTCCATCTTTATTACCTTAGGTTTGAAAGTTATAACTTCTAAGCTAGCATTTCTCAACTCAACGACCAATAAAATGTCAAAAATAATTCTGTGGACAACTAAGTTATGTGGATCTAATGTTATACATATGTGTGTATTATTATACCAATGCTACAAATTGTTATCAGCATGTACCACCTTCCCTTAAGATGTTTTCCCATGATAAGGACCTCATAAAATGTTCATTAACTTAATCCTGGAAGGAACTCTGCTCACTTTGACACTGACTGCCAACATATTTAGTGAATAAACTATTACAGCAAAATGTAGTTTTATCCTAATATCCTGGAAATAGCAGATTTTTGTGTGTCATTTAAATATTCATAGTACCAACTGTGAGAGTAATGGGTTAGCACACTGGCTTCACCTTGAAAGGGTTGCTGGTTCGATTCCGACATGAGTGGTTTCAATCAAGTGTTTTGTTAGTCTTGTTTTGTCCTTCTACAGTGCCCTAAAATTACATGAACAAAGCATGTTGCAGTAGTTAGAACAATATAATAATGTAAACTGATGCTGGCTACATGGTCAAAGAGACAATGTTTAAAGTAAACAATAAAATCAAAGGCACTAAGTAGTGAAAAGGAATCACAAATTAGGATAGGGAAATGAGCCACACTTACCTTACAATGATGGAGGTGGGGCTTGAACATACAGGAAAGACAAAAACACACATTATATTGGAATTTATTGGTCTAGCCCTTTATCAACAGAAGAACATTATGGTGGGGTGGGTGTTCTGTGAGGCAGCCTCCCACAACACCCACCCTTCATAATTTTCTCCTGCTGATTAAGGGCTAGACCTGAAAATTTGTATTAATGTGTGTTTTTGTCTTTTCTTTGTGTTTGTGCCCCACCTCCATCATTTTAAGGTAAGTGTACTTGTAATACCTATTTGCTCAGCATGCATTGCAATGCTTATTTTTCTTTCTAATTGGGAACACATACATGACGCAGACAAAATAAATGAAAGTTGACGGTTTTTGTTCATAAATTAAATTGGAAAAAGTTTATTCTAGTTCTTAGGGGCATACAATGTTTTTGGTCTCTCTAACTTCTGCAAAAGCAGAGTATCAAGCCTTAATCAGGGACTGGATATGAAAGTTCTGATGTTTTATCCCTTTTGATCAGATTGTAATAAACATCATCATCTGCTTTGGCATATTTCCCTACTATTTTGTAGATGTGAGCAAAAACGGATAAGTTACTTGTAAAATTATCTTAAAACTTGTAAAGGGAATGCAGTTTTTAAACTAAATATAAACATAATTTTTCACTTATTTTAAAGCATTTTTGTGCAAAGTCCTTCAAGATTAGAGCTGTAGAACTGTGTAACAGCACAAAAAATTTTAAACAATTTTTAAATTTTAATTTAAAATTTCTTGGTCAGTAATTGCCCGATCAGAATCAGCCCGGTTCTGTTTAATAGGAAATGTCATTGGCTCTATGAATATCACTATCCATTTTGGCCAATTTCCCCAGTATTTCCAAGATGTTTATAAAAAACTGAATGGTTTGAAGTGCAAATTTTGCTTAAGTGCAGGTAGGGTGATGTGGGAGAATGGGCAGTTTTCTGTAAGCCAAGTATAGACAGTATTTTTCGCTTTGTTTTCAAAGTATATATGTACAAAGTTCCATCGAAATTGGGTGAAGACTGTGAGTTTCTATAAAGAACACTGGCGAAAATTAGGAGGAGAGGAGTTAGATATTTGCAAACAAAATGTATACAGTTGAACTTGGGTGAGCGAGAGTTCAAGGGACCACAATTTCTTTTTTACTTATGGAGTTTTTTTTAACTAAACCAGGTTTTCTGCTTATACAGGTTCAGGAGTGGCTTTTTTCACTTGTGGAGATTTAAAAATTGCAACAAATATGTAGATATAGATACTGTATGTATGTATTGTATAGGTATTATTCATTATAATAATTTGAAATAGATGCTTCCAAAAAGAAAACAAAAAATTTTACACTAATATTTACTTAAAAAAATCAGTTAATTTCTTCTGCTTTTCTGCTTTTGCATTTGTACATGTTTTTCCAGTTCATAAAGCTTATCAAATATTGTTTTATCAGCAACTGCCGAGTATTAAAAAAACTGGTGGAGCATCTCCAGTGCATTTAAAGTTTCTTGCTTCTTTGGAATATTCATTACTTCTGTATCCAAAATCTGTGATCGGACAACTTTATCTTCACTGTTATTTCCATCAGTACACGTGTGATATCATTGTCGGTGTATTCTCCGGCAGTAGCCACATCACCGTCAATCTGTATGCAGTCTTTGAAGGTTGGCGTTAAAATACTGGTTCCTTGAAACACAAGGTTGGTCCATTCCTCATTGGTAGGTCCAACTTCAACCTCATTTTCCTCTGGAAGACTTGTTTATCTGTACTGATCCAAAACCAAGATTTCTTGAAGCAGTTTTTGACAGTAACATCACTTACTGTGTACCATGTTCTCCTTGCCAATTTCATGGCTAGAAGTACGCTAATTTCAGGACTGTTTTTTTAAATGTCTTCTCTGCAATAAAAGTGTTTGAATGTGTGTATGATACATTGATCTAATTATTGAAGTTTACTGGTGGTATTGACAGGTAAGAACATGACTCTTATGTTTGCAAGTGCTGATAAGTCCGTATGTGCAGCACAGTTGTCAATAAAAAACTCATTTTAAAAAAATTTATATCTTCATTTCCCTGTCAAATTTTTTCAACCAATCTTTAAATGATGTTTTTCTCATCCAAGCCTTTGTATTACTGACATAATCAACAGGTAGTGTCTTGACACCTATAAAATATCTAGGTCACTTTGATATCGTGATGATGAAAAGGTTGAGTTTGTCCGTACCAGTCATGTTTACACATTGAAGAATGGTAAGGTGTTCCTTGCTTTGTTTTCCTCCATGGTATTTTTCACCTTTAAATGTAAATGTTTTATGTGGAAGGCACTTGAAGAACAAAGCAGTTTCATCTGCATTGTAAATATCATTTGGACCATACCCATCTAAAGGACTTAGCAGATCTTCATTCCATTGGTTACATATGCCTTGGTCCACGGATTTAGTTTCTCGGGATGTTTTTTTGACAGATTTATCATGACGCTTTTTAAAACCTTCTAACCAGCCATTACTAGCTGAAAAGTTCTGAATTCTCAGTTTTGTAGCAAAGTCTTTAGATTATTATTTCAACAGGGGTCCATCTATGGGAATATTCTTATTGTGGGATTGTTTTATCTATTCTAAGACACTTTTCAATGTTGGGAAATTCAGAAAGCCAACTCCTCTTGTAATTTCCATGTCCTTCAGAGCACTGAGACTTTATAGAATCTTTTAATTTTATAAAAGGTGGATTCTGGCGAACCAAACTCACTCTTTATTTCGTTTCGCGATATCATGCTCTTGAACGCAGTCACTATTTTAAGTTTATCACTTAATGACAACACTTTCATTAATAGTTTTGAAATTTTGAGTATGTGCCAAACTTTACTTTGCAAAGATACTTATTAACTGAAGTGACAATTGGCTATTTAAATAGAATACTACACAAAAGAAAATGAAATTTAAGAACACAAAAACAAATAAAAAAAAATAATGCCACATGTCCCTCATTTAAATCATAAGTTATGGTCTTGAGTTCATAGAAAAAAACACTTTCATTTTTCCCCAATTTTCTCAGCTACTTTTCCAATTTTTTTGTCTATAAACCTTGTTTAGACTAATACAAACATTTAAAGCAATTTCATTTTTTTCCCAAATTTTCCAATTTTTCCTTCTCTCAAAACCTTATTTGGACTATTATGAACATTTAAAAAATAATTCTGGTGAACTTTTCAATTTTTTGGACAACTTTTCCAATTTTTCTGTCTTCAAAAACCTTATACTATTATGATTCTTTTTTTTAAAAAAAAAAAAAACAAAAAAAAAAAAAAAAACAAAAAAAAAAAAAAAAAAAACCTAAATTGATTCATCTGTTCTGAAGTGATGTGCTTACCAACGAACAGCATTTAGTTTTTATATGTTATAGCCTGATTC
The DNA here is from genome assembly GCA_031002005.1 of Vandiemenella viatica. Classification (NCBI taxonomy): domain Eukaryota; kingdom Metazoa; phylum Arthropoda; class Insecta; order Orthoptera; family Morabidae; genus Vandiemenella; species Vandiemenella viatica. The sequence continues at coordinate 120,739,063 of JARYHS010013631.1, read as the reverse complement.
AGTAGGGATACAGTATTCATTTCATGTGAACAATTTTTACAAATATATTTTCTGTTACTATATTTTTAATTCAGTTTGAATTACATTTGTAAAATTCTGCTATGGACTACCTGTCCAATCTTAGTGGTTGCGAAACACTGCCCTAGTCATATTGGTCTGTTTACATTAACCTTCATTTGTCAATATGCTTAGAACTTTGCTTCAAATGTCTTTGACATATTTTTTATTTAAGAAAATAAAATGCCCAAATTTTCTGTAAGATACTCACAGATCACCCAAAATATCCCACCCAATTGTCACATCAAGAATCTCATTTAATGTAATAGAATACAAGAATAGCTGAACACGCCATCTGTTACCTAAAAGTTTAACTTCCTAAATGCTGCTACCTAGTTTGGTGATTAGGAGACAGATATCACTTATTCAATTTTGAGACATAAAAAAGTTTGGGGTCTGATCCTAGGTTAAAATCCAGGTGGTGCCAGGAATTTTTAAGTGCTGTGTTTGATAAACTGTAGGTTCAACCACAAGAGAGGATTCCCATCCGGGCATCCAGATTTGGGTTTTCCACAGTTTTCCAAAATGATACCTGGTGAATGCCAGGATGCTTCCTTCAAAAGGCCATAGCCAAATTCCTCCCCTTTCCTAGTCTCCAGTCCCATCTCACCTCTAATGACCCCTGACGAGCCGTAATATATATATAAATCCTTGGAGCAGTTTATGGGAAAACCAGTACTTACATCTAAATAAAAGATTTGCTCATTTAATAGAGTAATATATGATACAAATCTTTGCATACTATTTGATTTAAAGTGGAGTTAAATATTTCATTATGTGTTGATACTGCATGTTCCTAGACAGGCAGGTGCTGTGTAGTTAAAGATTTTTGTTTAATGGTTTGATGCATGATCAAAGTATAAAGAAAATAAAAATATTAGCCTTAAGATTTTGAAGGTACATTGTTCACTGAATATCTTGAGTCTCTGTATCTGTCTTTAACTCTTAGTCACTATACTAATTTCTGATATAATTAAAATATTTTATACATAACTACTTTCAGAGGTAGTCTTGTTTTAATGGTAAAAAAATATTTTGGTATGTCCTTTGATGTATGGAGGATAAACTCAGAAATATGACAAACACATTAGGTTTTTTAGATGTAACTGACAATACTGTTTCAGTTTATAATAATGATTTTTTTAACTTATGGCTTTACACCTCGTCGATGGCTAAGGCCATTAGAGGTGGGATGGGACTGGGGACAAGGAATGGGAAAGAATTCGGCCATGGCCTTTTTGAAGGAAGCATCCCAGCATTCACTGGGGAAACCATGGAAAACCCCTATCTGGACAACTAGACAGGGTTTCGAACCTGCATCCTCCCAAATGCGAGTCCAGAACATTAACCGTTCACCCTCCACGCTCGGTATAGTAATGAAACATACCTATATGTTCATAAATGTTTTCAGTAAAACTACTTTTCTAAACTCAACCATTTCCCCCAAAACCAGACCAATAATATTTCTCTACGTACAAGTATGTAACCAAATTCTTTGGAAAGAGTAATATTCGTTGATTTTTTTAAAAAAATAATGTTCATAAATCTCATATTTTGAAACTAGTAATTTCCTTTTGTTGGAGGAGGTAAATAAAGTACTTTGTCTAAATGAAATTTCAAATATAAAATCTTCTGTTCCAGTTTTAACAGTATTTTACACTTTTCTGCTAGCCTGAACTATAGTTTTATGCAGCTCTAGTGGAATTTAAATATAACAGCTTGTAGTAATCAAAATATTTAAAACTTGATGTATGGTTCCAATGTAATTTCATTCTATTCTAGCTAAATGACACGTTTGATGGAAAAATAAGAAGAGTTAGCATGCTTCCAACAATTCCAGTTGTGATGTCTCTTGACAATGAGAGAAATGGAAGCAGAAAAGTGGTCCGTCCTGGTCTACCAGTCGTCTGTGTCAGTCCTTGTGATCTGTGGCATCCCAGCTACAATGAAGTTGCTGCTTTGTGTTCTGCAGCAGGTATAACTGACATTGCTGTTTATTGGGAGGTGTCAGCTGCTTCCAGTGAACCATTCAGAAGGGTGCTCTCTGTCCCTGTAACAATCCTAAGGGACAGTTGGGAGAAAGTCATACTTGACCCTGTTTTCTTTGCTCCTGGATTTAAGCTGCGATGTGTGGCCTTACCAGTAATTAAAGACAATGGAAAAGAGGTGAGAACTGTGTATTACAAAGAACAGAACCTATTCAAAGCTGCACACAGTGTCCATTATAAAGAATCTTGACCATCATGTATTGAGGAATATTTTTCTCTATGCAGGATCTTGATGATAAGATACCAGAATAGGATTATAATAGGTGCTCAGTTTAAAACCCAGCTAGTGGTAGAGTTAACAGAGGTCCATATTGTATCCTCCATCCTTCCCAAAGCTTGTTTAGTGAATTTGAAACCAAGTCAGATGGATGAGTAGTTAATGTTAAAAAAATATATTAAGTGGTACGTGTACTTCATCACAATAAATTTAAAAAAAAAATATTGTTTGGATCATGCAATCAGAAGGTTTAGAATGTGATCTCTGGCATGGTCATCTAGACTACTGTTTTCCCATGATTTTCAAAAAATGAGTTCATATGGATGACAGCATGCTCCCTTCGAAAGGGCAAAGACATAATTCACTTTCTGCCTCAGTCTCACATCCTCTCTCAACTTTAATGACATCAACATCAAGAAGTCTCAAAGATCTGATAGATGCATATATAGTGACAATGAAAATAAGGAGTAATAGAGAAAGTAAACCCACCACTCACTACTTATGATGGTAGCAGGTTGACAACAAACACACAAACATGAAAATGTTTATCATGTTTTGTCTTCAACGCCACCTTCCTGACTTCATCTGTGGTGTGTGATGGGTTAATTTTCCCTATCATTCATTATATCTGTACTTACATATTCCACTGCTAACCTCAGATAAAGACAGGATGCCAGAGACACAAACAACAGATAAGAACATGTCAATAGACATATGGGTCTTTAGAATGTGATGGACAGTAGCACATATTGCTATGCAGTGATCATTGTTTTTTCCTACTATATTGGTGTGAAGTATACCATGTAAGTTCCATGCCAAAACTAGGTTCAGACATGTCATTAGTGCATCATACAGTACTTTACATTTTTTACCATATTCTCCTTTAAGCTTGTTTTCAAAAAATTTCTGTTAGTATCCATTGAGAACAGTATGCCTATCGCTTATGTTAACTGAAACACAAAAATCACCCTACACCTATTGAAATGTGTTATCATTATTAATTGACAAAACTATTATTTTAATGATTTTAAAAAGTTGTCCCAAAGATCTTTCTTTGTTTTATAAATGTAATGTGCTGGAATATAATATAAAAGATGTGTTGTATTTGACCCCCTTTTGTGAGAGAAGTATTGGTCATGTGGAACATTATGTGACCTTACTTTTATTACTAATGTGGTAATAAAGAGATAAAATAAAATTTATTTTTCTTCTATATCCTGATGACAATTGCTACATGTTCTGCTTGTTCTGGCGGGTCTTTCTGCTTGTCATGGAATCTACACTACACAGCATTCATAGTGAACTCAATATAAACAAGGGAAGGTTTGTCAGAGATGAAGGTCAGATTAAACACCCATAAAAATTCCAAGTCAGCCCTTCAATTTCCATGTCAAATACTGTAACATTAATCTAGCAGACCACTTAATAGTGATAATAATAACTTATTACAAGTTGACAACTATATAAATCAATCACATACACATTTATCAGATTCTAGCATAATTACCATCACGTTGTGTATATAACTTTTAAAAAATCATGTGCTTTATCAATTATTATACCTATATTACTTCTTTTTTGTATATTAAACACATTGCAGTGGGTAGACCACTTATTTACTAAATATAGCAATGTAGCCACTATAATATATTACTTTCTCAGTTCTCTTTAGCTTCCAAAGTCCAAGATAAATCTCTTTTGACAGTGAATGCAGATGGGAAGCAGAACTTAGCAGTTTATGTGAAAACAATGAATTAAAGATCTGCATGAAAATTTACTCCTCTTTGCACAACTTATAATGACAAATATTGTGTGTATTACATTTATTTCTACAATGTCATCAGCATTCACTGTGCTTAGAGCTAATTATTTATTGTCATTGGTTCTGTTATCCTGGAATATCACATAATGGCTACTGTGAGTGTGTATTTCTGTTCTTAAGTAAATTGTTACTTTTTCTCCATTTTGTACTATTTTCTACCACTGAATTTTTTTTTTTTTTTTTTTATTTTTTTTGGGGGTGTCAAATGCTTTATCTTATTGACTTGTATTGTACTTGTGTAATGGACAAAAAATTATCTATTTACAATTTCACTTAAGTGGGATATGGGAATATTTTGTGGTTGTTAGAAATAGAATAAGATCATTATTTGATACCTGAGACCCACTCTTCTCAAGTTATATCTATGATCAGTGTCACCACATGCTTGTTAGTCCTTTCCTAAGCATATTCAAATTTATTTTAAGAAATCCCTCTGCACTTTGAAAAATAAATGAATTTTATGTAAAAAATATTTATTTCAAAATTAATAAATACTATATTATATTTGACAGGAGACAGGTTGGCATATGCAAAGTCATCCTGTGATGGTAGGACAACATGGACCATGTCCTCCTGTTGCCACTTCACTCCCACCAACTTTCCTAGCTACGAGGGAACCAATTAATGACAGTGCTCATGTAATCCATCTTATTGTTGAGGTGCCACATGTTGATGGTTCACTCCCATTAGTCTCAACAAAGCCACTAGACTTTGATATTCAGTTTTCCCAGATGACACATTGCTCAAACATGTTTCCTGGTGCTGCATTCCTAACAAGTCAACATCTGCAACACAGGTGATGTCTAATTTAGTGGAATATTACTGTTAGAGTGTACCAGTGACAGTCAAACTGCTGTTAGGCAATGAAAATAAGGAAGGGTAGGTTAAACAAACTATTACTTACCACAGATGAAGGCAGGAGAGCCAGGTTCAACACAAATATACTCTAAAATATTTTGATGAATAACCTTACTCATGTTGGAGGTGAGACAAATGGCAAAGGGACAGATGTGAAGAATATTCGTGTGGTAGATAATTGTTCAACCTTGAAAATGATGAATATATTGTGGAAAAGAAATTGATTTTGTATCTCTAAAATACTTTGTTGACGTTACTTTTGTGATTGCCCTCATTTCATTTAGTGTTTTCTTTGATAATGTATCTGTGCCCGTCAGTTGCTTACCAACTTAAAAAAAA
>JARYHS010013631.1:120664722-120732722 GCA_031002005.1 Vandiemenella viatica | reverse complement strand
GAAAATGTTTTACAAGATAAATATATATATTTCTTGCTTTGATGTCTGTTTTCCTTTGTTAGGCTTGTGATGAGAGGGTTATTAGAAAATATATTCACATTTTCATATTAAACAGCTGATAGTTTTAAAGGGTTTTGAGAAATTTCATAAGAACTAGGAAATGTTCCATAATAGATTAAATGGCGTCATGGGAGTCTCTTGATCATTCTGGTGCAGAAATAATTCCATAAGTGTAAGGAAGCAGGCATGATCTGTGAAATGAATAAATGAGTTAATTAGCAAATTTTAATTGCTTTAGGCATTAAAAAGTAAAATATTTAATTATTACTTAAGTAAAGACTGGATAAGACATTAGTAAGATTTGGGTTTATTTCATTATTCAGGATAGATCTTGAAGGTCAGTGTATACTCAACATGGGTCACCATGAAAGTAACTGTGACCAATGTTTCATTTAAAATCCCACTATTTTCAGACAAGAGGCAGTCTGCATCTTATAAGCATGATAATGTCTCCAAACCAGTTCAATCCATGAAGTGGGGCAAAATTTATTTTAAAATGTAGGGAACACAATTGAAAATATTTTTAAAGTAATTTTTCCAGGGGATATAGTTACATTTTCATTAGAATTTTGGAAGAATAATAGAATTTACAAACTTTGACAAGTTGTATGGACAGAACAGTGTGGAGTATCTGTTTGGAGTGAATCTGAGTGTTTTCTGGGAAACTTTTAATCTTCTGAAGAAGAAAACTCAATATTATTGGTTTTATGTTTTTAATTAAATGATAGTGGCTGTAGAAATATATGTTGAACTCAGTTTAATTAACAGTGAACAAAAAACTTTAATCTCCTCCTTTCAAAGCATAGATAGTTATCCAAGTAAATAATGGAGGTGGCAACTGAATCAGTAGATAAGATAAGAACCTAGCATTCACAATTGGCAACAACAACCTTAATGGTTGCTTTTATTCAGAATATTGTCATTCCATTTCAACTTCAGATAAAGAATTCATATACTACCACAACAGCAGGCTAGTTCAGGTAACAACATCCTCTAACTGTTCCGCCACAGGTCCATCTTTATTACCTTAGGTTTGAAAGTTATAACTGCTAAGCTAGCATTTCTCAATTCAACGACCAATAAAATGTCAAAAATAATTCTGTGGACAACTAACTTATGTGGATCTAATGTTATACATATGTGTATTTTATTATACCAATGCTACCAGTTGTTATCAGCATGTACCATCTTCCCTTAAGATGTTTTCCCGTGATAAGGACCTCATAAAATGTTCATTCACTTAATCCTGGAAGGAACTCTGCTCACTTTGACACTACTGCCAACATATTTAGTGAATAAACAATTACAGCAAAATGTAGTTTTATCCTAATATTCTGGAAATAGCAGATTTTTGTGTGTCATTTAAATATTCATAGTACCAACTGTGAGAGTATACAGGTTAGCACACTGGCTTCACCTTGAAAGGGTTGCTGGTTTGATCCTGGCATGAGAGGTTTCAATCCAGTGTTTTGTTAGTCTTGTGTTGTCCTTCTACAGTGCCCTAAAATTACATGAACAAAACATGTTGCAGTCGTTAGAACAATATAATAATGTAACTGGCTACATGGTCAAAGAGACAATGTTTAAAGTAAACAATAAAATAAAAGGCACTAAGTAGTGAAAAGGAATCACAAATTAGGATAGGGAAATGAGCCACCACTTACCTTACGATGATGGAGGTGGGGCTTGAACATACAGGAAAGACAAAAACACACATTATATTGGAATTTATTGGTCAGCCCTTTATCAACAGAAGAACATTATGGTGGGGTGGGTGTTCTGTGAGGCAGCCTCCCACAACACCCACCCTCCATAATTTTCTCCTGCTAATAAAGGGCTAGACCTGAAAATTTGTATTAAAGAAAAGACAAAAACACACATTGTGTTTGTGCCCCACCTCCATCATTTTAAGGTAAGTGGTGGCTATCGTAACTTGTAATACCTATTTGCCCAGCATGCATTGCAATGCTTATTTTTCTTTCTAATTGGGAACACATACGTGACGCAGACAAAATAAATGAAAGTTGACGGTTTTTGTTCATAAATTAAATTGGAAAAGGTTTATTCTAGTTCTTAGGGGCATACAATGTTTTTGGTCTCTCTAACTTCTGCAAAAGCAGAGTATCAAGCCTTAATCAGGGACTGGATATGAAAGTTCTGATGTTTTATCCCTTTTGATCAGATTGTAATAAACATTCTCCATCATCATCCGCTTTGGCATATTTCCCTACTATTTTGTAGATGTGAGCAAAAACGGATGTTACACTTGTAAAATTATCTTAAAAGTTGTAAAGGGAATGCAGTTTTTAAACTAAATATAAACATAATTTTTCACTTATTTTAAAGCATTTTTGTGCAAAGTTCCTTCAAGATTGGATGTAACAGCACAAAAAATTTTAAAACAATTTTTAAATTTTAATTTAAAATTTCTTGGTCAGTAATTGCCCGATCAGAATCATCCCGGTTCTGTTTAATAGGAAATGTCATTGGCTCTATGAATATCACTATCCATTTTGGCCAATTTCCCCAGTATTTCCAAGATGTTTATAAAAAACTGAATGGTTTCAAGTGCAAATTTTGCTTAAGTGCAGGTAGGGTGATGTGGGAGATTGGGCAGTTTTCTGTAAGCCAAGTATAGACAGTATTTTTCGCTTTGTTTTCAAAGTATATATGTACAAAGTTCCATCGAAATTGGATGAAGACTGTGAGTTTCTATAAAGAACACTGGCGAAAATTAGGAGGAGAGGAGTTAGATATTTGCAAACAAAATGTATACAGTTGAACTTGGGTGAGCGAGAGTTCAAGGGACCACAATTTATTTTTTACTTATGGAGTTTTTTTTTTACTAAACCAGGTTTTCTGCTTATACAGGTTCAGGAGTGGCTTTTTTCACTTGTGGAGATTTAAAAATTGCAACAAATATGTAGGTATAGATACTGTATGTATGTATTGTATAGGTATTATTCATTATAATAATTTGAAATAGATGCTTCCAAAAAGAAAACAAAAAATTTTACACTAATATTTACTTAAAAAAATCAGTTAATTTCTTCTGCATTTCTGCTTTTGCATTTGTACATGTTTTTCCAGTTCATAAAGCTTATCAAATATTGTTTTATCAGCAACTGCCGAGTATTAAAAAAACTGGTGGAGCATCTCCAGTGCATTTAAAGTTTCTTGCTTCTTTGGAATATTCATTACTTCTGTATCCAAAATCTGTGATCGGACAACTTTATCTTCACTGTTATTTCCATCAGTACACGTGTGATATCATTGTCGGTGTATTCTCCGGCAGTAGCCACATCACCGTCAATCTGTATGCAGTCTTTGAAGGTTGGCGTTAAAATACTGGTTCCTTGAAACACAAGGTTGGTCCATTCCTCATTGGTAGATCCAACTTCAACCTCATTTTCCTCTGGAAGACTTGTTTATCTGTACTGATCCAAAACCAAGATTTCTTGAAGCAGTTTTTGACAGTAACATCACTTACTGTGTACCATGTTCTCCTTGCCAATTTCATGGCTAGAAGTACGCTAATCTCAGGACTGTTTTTTTAAATGTCTTCTCTGCAATAAAAGTGTTTGAATGTGTGTATGATACATTGATCTAATTATTGAAGTTTACTGGTGGTATTGACAGGTAAGAACATGACTCTTATGTTTGCAAGTGCTGATAAGTCCGTATGTGCAGCACAGTTGTCAATAAAAAACACATTTTCTTAAAATTTATATCTTCATTTCCCTGTCAAATTTTTTCAACCAATCTTTAAATGATGTTTTTCTCATCCAAGCCTTTGTATTACTGACATAATCAACAGGTAGTGTCTTGACACCTATAAAATATCTAGGTCACTTTGATATCCTGATGATGAAAAGGTTGAGTTTGTCCCTACCAGTCATGTTTACACATTGAAGAATGGTAAGGTGTTCCTTGCTTTGTTTTCCTCCATGGTATTTTTCACCTTTAAATGTAAATGTTTTATGTGAAAGGCACTTGAAGAACAAAGCAGTTTCATCTGCATTGTAAATATCATTTGGACCATACCCTTCTAAAGGACTTAGCAGATCTTCATTCCATTGGTTACATATGCCTTGGTCCACGGATTAAGTTTCTCGGGATGTTTTTTTGACAGATTTATCATGACGCTTTTTAAAACCTTCTAACTAGCCATTACTAGCTGAAAAGTTCTGAATTCTCAGTTTTGTAGCAAAGTCTGAAGATTATGATTTCAACAGGGATCCATCTATGGGAATATTCTTATTGTGGGATTGTTTTATCTATTCTAAGACACTTTTCAATGTTGGGAAATTCAGAAAGCCAACTCCTCTTGTAATTTCCATGCCCTTCAGAGCACTGAGACTTTTAGAATCTTTTAATTTTATAAAAGGTGGATTCTGGCGAACCAAACTCACTCTTTATTTCGTTTCGCGATATCATGCTCTCGAACGCAGTCACTATTTTAAGTTTATCACTTAATGACAACACTTTCATTAATAGTTTTGAAATTTTGATTATGTGCCAAACTTTACTTTGCAAAGATACTTATTAACTGAAGTAACAATTGGCTATATGAATAGAATACTACACAAAAGAAAATGAAATTTAAGAACACTAAAAACAAATAAAAAAAAGAATGCCACATGTCCCTCATTTAAATCATAAGTTATGGTTTTGAGTTCATAGAAAAAAACACTTTCATTTTTTCCTGAATTTTCCAATTTTCTCAGCTACTTTTCCAATTTTTTTTGTCTATAAACCTTGTTTGGACTAATACAAACATTTAAAGCAATTTCATTTTTTTCCCAAATTTTCCAATTTTTCCTTCTCTCAAAACCTTATTCGGAGTATTATGAACATTTAAAAAATAATTCTGGTGAACTTTTCAATTTTTTGGACAACTTTTTCAATTTTTCTGTCTTCAAAAACCTTATTCATACTATTATGATTCTTTTTTTTTTTTTTTTTTTTTTAACTAAATTGATTCATCTGTTCTGAAGTGATGTGCTTACCAAACGAACAGCATTTAGTTTTTATTTGTTATAGCCTGATTCAGTAGGGATACAGTATTCATTTCATGTGAACAATTTTTACAAATATATTTTCTGTTACTACATTTTTAATTCAGTTGTAAAATTCTGCTATGGACTACCTGTCCAATTTAGTGGTTGCGAAACACTGCCCTAGTCATATTGGTCTGTTTACATTAACCTTCATTTGTCAATATGCTTAGAACTTTGCTTCTGTCTTTGACATATTTTTCATTTAAGAAAATAAAATGCCCAAATTTTCTGTAAGATACTCACAGATCACCCAAAATATCCCACCCAATTGTCACATCAAGAATCTCATTTAATGTAATAGAATACAAGAATAGCTGAACACGCCATCTGTTACCTAAAAGTTTAACTTCCTAAATGCTGCTAGCTAGTTTGGTGATTAGGAGACAGATATCACTTATTCAATTTTGAGACATAAAAAAGTTTGGGGTCTGATCCTAGGTTAAAATCCAGGTGGTGCCAGGAATTTTTAAGTGCTGTGTTTGATAAACTGTAGGTTCAACCACAAGAGAGGATTCCCATCCGGGCATCCAGATTTGGGTTTTCCACAGTTTTCCAAAATGATACCTGGTGAATGCCAGGATGCTTCCTTCAAAAGGCCATAGCCAAATTCCTCCCCTTTCCTAGTCCCCAGTCCCATCTCACCTCTAATGACCCCTGATGAGCCGTAATATATATATAAATCCTTGGAGCAGTTTATGGGAAAACCAGTACTTACATCTAAATAAAAGATTTGCTCATTTAATAGAGTAATATATGATACAAATCTTTGCATACTATTTGATTTAAAGTGGAGTTAAATATTTCATTATGTGTTGATACTGCATGTTCCTAGACAGGCAGGTGCTGTGTAGTTAAAGATTTTTGTTTAATGGTTTGATGCATGATCAAAGTATAAAGAAAATAAAAATATTAGCCTTAAGATTTTGAAGGTACATTGTTCACTGAATATCTTGAGTCTCTGTATCTGTCTTTAACTCTTAGTCACTATACTAATTTCTGATATAATTAAAATATTTTATACATAACTACTTTCAGAGGTAGTCTTGTTTTAATGGTAAAAAAATATTTTGGTATGTCCTTTGATGTATGGAGGATAAACTCAGAAATATGACAAACACATTAGGGTTTTTAGATGTAACTGACAATACTGTTTCAGTTTATAATAATGATTTTTTTAACTTATGGCTTTACACCTCGTCGATGGCTAAGGCCATTATTGGCGGGATGGGACTGGGGACAAGGAATGGGAAAGAATTCGGCCATGGCCTTTTTGAAGGAAGCATCCCAGCATTCACTGGGGAAACCATGGAAAACCCCTATCTGGACAACTAGACGGAGTTTCGAACCTGCATCCTCCCAAATGCGAGTCCAGAACATTAACCGTTCACCCACCACGCTCGGTATAGTAATGAATCATACCTATATGTTCATAAATGTTTTCAGTAAAACTACTTTTCTAAACTCAACCATTTCCCCCAAAACCAGACCAATAATATTTCTCTACGTACAAGTATGTAACCAAATTCTTTGGAAAGAGTAATATTCGTTGATTTTTTAAAAAAATAATGTTCATAAATCCCATATTTTGAAACTAGTAATTTCCTTTTGTTGGAGGAGGTAAATAAAGTACCTTGTCTAAATGAAATTTCAAATATAAAATCTTCTGTTCCAGTTTTAACAGTATTTTACACTTTTCTGCTAGCCTGAACTATAGTTTTATGCAGCTCTAGTGGAATTTAAATATAACAGCTTGTAGTAATCAAAATATTTAAAACTTGATGTATGGTTCCAATGTAATTTCATTCTATTCTAGCTAAATGACACGTTTGATGGAAAAATAAGAAGAGTTAGCATGCTTCCAACAATTCCAGTTGTGATGTCTCTTGACAATGAGAGAAATGGAAGCAGAAAAGTGGTCCGTCCTGGTCTACCAGTCGTCTGTGTCAGTCCTTGTGATCTGTGGCATCCCAGCTACAATGAAGTTGCTGCTTTGTGTTCTGCAGCAGGTATAACTGACATTGCTGTTTATTGGGAGGTGTCAGCTGCTTCCAGTGAACCATTCAGAAGGGTGCTCTCTGTCCCTGTAACAATCCTAAGGGACAGTTGGGAGAAAGTCATACTTGACCCTGTTTTCTTTGCTCCTGGATTTAAGCTGCGATGTGTGGCCTTACCAGTAATTAAAGACAATGGAAAAGAGGTGAGAACTGTGTATTACAAAGTACAGAACCTATTCAAAGCTGCACACAGTGTCCATTATAAAGAATCTTGACCATCATGTATTGAGGAATATTTTTCTCTATGCAGGATCTTGATGATAAGATACCAGAATAGGATTATAATAGGTGCTCAGTTTAAAACCCAGCTAGTGGTAGAGTTAACAGAGGTCCATATTGTATCCTCCATCCTTCCCAAAGCTTGTTTAGTGAATTTGAAACCAAGTCAGATGGATGAGTAGTTAATGTTAAAAAAATATATTAAGTGGTTTCATCACAATAAATTTAAAAAAAAATATTGTTTGGATCATGCAATCAGAAGGTTTAGAATGTGATCTCTGGCATGGTCATCTAGACTACCGTTTTCCCATGATTTTCAAAAAATATGGATGACAGCATGCTCCCTTCGAAAGGGCAAAGACATAATTCACTTTCTGCCTCAGTCTCACATCCTCTCTCAACTTTAATGACATCAACATCAAGAAGTCTCAAAGATCTGATAGATGCATATATAGTGACATTGAAAATAAGGAGTAATAGAGAAAGTAAACCCACCACTCACTACTTATGATGGTAGCAGGTTGACAACAAACACACAAACATGAAAATGTTTATCATGTTTTGTCTTCAACGCCACCTTCCTGACTTCATCTGTGGTGTGTGATGGGTTAATTTTCCCTATCATTCATTATATCTGTACTTACATATTCCATAGTCAAATAGACCACTGCTAACCTCAGATAAAGACAGGATGCCAGAGACACAAACAACAGATAAGAACATGTCAATAGACATATGGGTCTTTAGAATGTGATGGACAGTAGCACATATTGCTATGCAGTGATCATTGTTTTTTTCCTACTATATTGGCGTGAAGTATACCATGTAAGTTCCATGCCAAAACTAGGTTCAGACATGTCATTAGTGCATCATACAGTACTTTACATTTTTTACCATATTCTCCTTTAAGCTTGTTTTCAAAAAATTTCTGTTAGTATCCATTGAGAACAGTATGCCTATCGCTTATGTTAACTGAAACACAAAAATCACCCTACACCTATTGAAATGTGTTTTCATTATTAATTGACAAAACTATTATTTTAATGATTTTAAAAAGTTGTCCCAAAGATCTTTCTTTGTTTTATAAATGTAATGTGCTGGAATATAATATAAAAGATGTGTTGTATTTGACCCCCTTTGTGAGAGAAGTATTGGTCATGTGGAACATTATGTGACCTTACTTTTATTACTAATGTGGTAATAAAGAGATAAAATAAAATTTATTTTTCTTCTATATCCTGATGACAATTGCTACATGTTCTGCTTGTTCTGGCGGGTCTTTCTGCTTGTCATGGAATCTACACTACACAGCATTCATAGTGAACACAATATAAACAAGGGAAGGTTTGTCAGAGAAGAAGGTCAGATTAAACACCCATAAAATTCCAAGTCAGCCCTTCAATTTCCATGTCAAATACTGTAACATTAATCTAGCAAACCACTTAATAGTGATAATAATAACTTATTACAAGTTGACAACTATATAAATCAATCACATACACATTTATCAGATTCTAGCATAATTACCATCACGTTGTGTATATAACTTTTAAAAAATCATGTGCTTTATCAATTATTATACCTATATTACTTCTTTTTTGTATATTAAACACATTGCAGTGGGTAGACCACTTATTTAATAAATATAGCAATGTAGCCACTATAATATATTACTTTCTCAGTTCTCTTTAGCTTCCAAAGTCCAAGATAAATCTCTTTTGACAGTGAATGCAGATGGGAAGCAGAACTTAGCAGTTTATGTGAAAACAATGAATTAAAGATCTGCATGAAAATTTACTTCTCTTTGCACAACTGATAATGACAAATATTGTGTGTATTACATTTATTTCTACAATGTCATCAGCATTCAGAAGGATACAACACTGTGCTTAGAGCTAATTATTTATTGTCATTGGTATATAACTGTATCCTGGAATATCACATAATGGCTACTGTGAGTGTGTATTTCTGTTCTTAAGTAAATTGTTATTTTTCCCCATTTTGTACTATTTACTACCACTGAATTTTTTTGATTTTTGTTGGGGGTGTCAAATGCTTTATCTTATTGACTTGTATTTTACTTGTGTAATGGACAAAAAATTATCTATTTACAATTTCACGTAAGTGGGATATGGGAATATTTTGTGGTTGTTAGAAATAGAATAAGATCATTATTTGATACCTGAGACCCACTCTTCTCAAGTTATATCTATGATCAGTGTCACCACATGCTTGTTAGTCCTTTCCTAAGCATATTCAAATTTATTTTAAGAAATCCCTCTGCACTTTGAAAAATAAATGAATTTTATGTAAAAAATATTTATTTCAAAATTAATAAATACTATATTATATTTGACAGGAGACAGGTTGGCATATGCAAAGTCATCCTGTGATGGTAGGGCAACATGGACCATGTCCTCCTGTTGCCACTTCACTCCCACCAACTTTCCTAGCTACGAGGGAACCAATTAATGACAGTGCTCATGTAATCCATCTTATTGTTGAGGTGCCACATGTTGATGGTTCACTCCCATTAGTCTCAACAAAGCCACTAGACTTTGATATTCAGTTTTCCCAGATGACACATTGCTCAAACATGTTTCCTGGTGCTGCATTCCTAACAAGTCAACATCTGCAACACAGGTGATGTCTAATTTAGTGGAATATTACTGTTAGAGTGTACCAGTGACAGTCAAACTGCTGTTAGGCAATGAAAATAAGGAAGGGTAGGTTAAACAAACTATTACTTACCACAGATGAAGGCAGGAGAGCCAGGCTCAACACAAAAACACAAATATACTCTAAAATATTTTGATGAATAACCTTACTCATGTTGGAGGTGAGACAAATGGCAAAGGGACAGATGTGAAGAATATTCGTGTGGTAGATAATTGTTCAACCTTGAAAATGATGAATATATTGTGGAAAAGAAATTGATTTTGTATCTCTAAAATACTTTGTTGACGTTACTTTTTGTGATTGCCCTCATTTCATTTAGTGTTTTCTTTGATAATGTATCTGTGCCCCTCAGTTGTTTACCAACTTAAAAAAAAATCTCACTCCATTATGCCATAAATGACCTTCTTTTCCCTTCCATATACTACCAACTTTTTCTGCCAATTATTTATTAATTTCTATAATATGACTTCTATGTACTCATACTCTCACTATGCAGTCCTTGTCTTCCAAGATCTTGAAACCATTGTCGCAGAACAAAAACATTGTGCCTAACTGCATTATACAATGGTCGGTTTAAATGAAATGATAAAATGCATTGTTAAGTTTATTGTTCAATCGGCTTTGTTCACAAACCACATAAAATTCCACACCACCACTAATTTAGTTAGTTTATTTGACCATGCCTGGATAAGAGTATCAGTACTTCACTTCCAAAATCACATTTCTATACCTCATTGAGAACTTTTGGACAAAGCTTTGTCCAAAAGTTTTGACTCCTAAGCAATAAAGTTCTTTGTGCCCTGCTCTATCCTTTGAAAACAATTCTGACTATTTTCAAGCCCTTTTTATGCCATTTTAGAATCTGAACATAGCTCATGCTTGTGACTTCCCTGCACTGTGTCACGATAAAGCGAACAACAATCAGGAGGCCCAGTCTTTTATAGCCCACCAGCCTCACCTGACAATGTTTCTCAAAGTTTCTAGAATTAATCTTATTCAAAAAAGTTCGCTAAACTCTAAGATGCTTTATGGTGACTCCAAATAATCCATAAAAATGCCACATTTATACAACTGAAAACTCATTTCAATTAACTTTTCTTCAAATAAGACGCTATATCAGCAAACCACTGTCTCATTGTGCCATGCTAATTTATCATATCATTTACTGTTTTTTGTGGTAATTTCTACAGAAAAATCCAGGTACCCTCTGACCGTCCATTAGGTGGGTTCCATACCATTCCACCATATTCAGTCAAGGGTCTTACATAAAACTAATTCCATTACTTTCCTTGTAGATCACCAATTATCTTGTATAATAGTTGTAGTATTTTGAAATTTTCTGTGTTTTCCTCTTATTCAGCATTATGTCAGTTGTGAACAACCTAACTTCTTTGTGGAGAATTCTTCACTCTTCCACTATGAGAGTGATATTTCAAATATATTTCCAATTTCAACTTCCATTGATCTAGGTTTCAAACACCATCTCTACATGGTGCAGTTCCTTGGTGGGAGTTCAATTTGCTCTTTATAGAAATTTACACACCCGGAGAATGTCAGTGTTTCATTAACAAGTAATCTTTTGACTGTAGACCAATTACAAAATCATTAATTAAAACAATACACAGTAATTAACCTGACATGATACACTGTGGTTATTACTTCCATATCACCTAATTCTATACTTCCCACTCTGACATTTCTCTTCCAACCTCTTATTAATTCCTCCACCTTAGAAGTTGCATGCTGATCCATTACAGTGGTTTTAAGCTTAGTCACCACCTCTTTGTGGCATACTCCATCAAAGGGCTTGGAGAGATCCAGTAGGACCTATCATACTATCAACTTGGCCTCTCTCTTTAATTTCATCTGAAATGTTGAATACATTGTGCACTGCCTATAATTTACATGAATAACTTTGCTTAAACCCATACTGTTGATTCATAAACCACGTTCTTTCTTTGTAAATGTTCCTTGCCTAGTTGTTTATCGAGCTTCCCAAGAATTTGTCTCTCTCAACCTATTAAGCAGCCTCACCTTTATGAACAGTTGAATGTTTCGTGTCATATGTAGTATGCAACAAGTCTCCAGAATCAAACTAAATAATATTTTTGAAAATAAGCAAAGATAGATAAAGAAAACCCATCACTCACCACAGATGAAGGAAGGAGAGTCACAACAAATAGGAACACACTTTGCAATATCTCTATCTATAAACTGAAAACCGGACATATTGGTCGTATAAAAACTCGGAAACTACGGGGCAGATTTCGATGGAGTTTTCACCGTTTTAAATCTTAGAATCTTAATCCACTTGTCTGGCATGTCTTATGTTTCAACGTTAAATAATGTAGGAGCATTAAATGAAAATCTGAACGTATGGTGAGAAATTCCACAGGAGGAATCACTAGATGCCGCATACTCCGCACTAAACACACTACACAATGTCTCTGACCATAGCCTTTAATTAAAGCAATAAGATAACTTATAGTAATAACTATTTTGCACACTAAACAAAACTTTAAGTATTCTTTCTTTTAGTTCGATATATATCACATTTTTAAAAGCCATTGCTTGAAGTATTCTTTCCTTTAATTCGGGATATCAATTTTTAAACGACATAGATAGCCGTAAAAACAACAGAGATTTTCTTTAAGCAGGATCTCTGGACAATATCTCTGGCCTTCAACATTAGTCTTCTGTTTACGATAATATTATCCCGGATTCACTTTTGATATTTTATCTGCAAACTTAAAGGATCTGGCGTTTCGAGCCACAAGTATATCCATTCACTTTGCAATTGAATCAAACATAAGTTTTTAACATAATCTAGGGTTGTTCAGTAATGTAGTAATGAAGCTTGATATACATAAATCTTGTATACGTACAAATAAACTTGAGCCCACCAGTTTCTTGGTAGGGGGCGGGTGAATGTAAGTATGCTTTAATTCTGAAAAAGTTGGCGCGTATTTTATGAAACTTTGTACAAAAGTTTTGTGGGAATAAAAATAGGGTACGGTTAAATCTACGACAACTATACCGGGCAACGCCAGGAACTCCGCTAGTGTGGTATAAATCTCAGTCATCTTGGAGGTGAGACATATGGCAAGGGAATCATGTGTTTACATGTCAAGACCCACTACTTAACAGAAAGCCAGAGTTAAAGAAGGATGTGGATGCCGTTGGTAGGGGGAAGAGTAGATAGTTAATAATTATGGTTATGTTTGATATCTGTAAAGGCAGTGCAAAATAATTCAAGAAAATTACTCTAATCATAATAAATAAGAAAAGAAAGGGAAATTAACCCACCACATACCAAAGTGGACGGATGCGATGAGAGGGAACACTTATGCTGACAAACAGCTACACAATATTTCAGCATTTGCCTTGTTCACAAGTAGAAAAATGGGCCATTAGGCTCGGAACGTGTGTACACAACGAACGTTACCTAATGACTAACTGAGTAGTGGGGGGAGAGTGGGGAATGGCTAAGGAGTGGACTATCGATATCGGTATGCAATGTCTAAGATAGGTGATGGTAAAATGAGCAAGGGTACGGTATAAACACGAAAAAAAGTAGTGATGGGTTAATTGGATTTTAACGGTGGTTAAGTCCAGGTGGGTTCTCGTATCCAGGATATTCTGGTATGCTAGTTCCCATCTCCGGAGTTCTGCTGCAGTGGTGCTGTCAGGGAAAACTCTGACTGCTCTCACAGTAAAACAGTCATTGAGGTTGTTGGAATCATGGCTATTGGCTATCTGTTTATGTAAAAGATGTACAAGCCCTTATTTCCCGTTGTTACCCCAGGGATCTTGTACATAAACAGATCTATCGTGCGATCAACCACCCTCCACATAACCACTCTCACATGTCTCCTACGAAAACCAACCATAGCCCTGACTTTGTCACTCAGTTCTCTCCTGGCCTCAGTCCATCAACCTTATCTTGCGACAGGAGTATGACTTCCTTCACTCATTTCCGGAAATGCGTACTCTCCTACCCAAAATTCTACCCAATGTCCCTCGTGCATGTTTTAGCAGACCACCGAATCTTAACAACATCTTAGTCCACAAATACCCTCCATTAGACTCTCCAAAAGCACCATACGGATCTTATCCTTGCAATAGACCCCGTTGTAAAACCTGCAGCATGCTTCCACCCACCACTACATATTCCAATCCCACTACAGGGGAAACTTTCCCCATTATTGGACATGCCACCTGTTCAACCACTCATCTTATATACCAACTAACTTGCCGCTATTGCACCAGTTCTTACATAGGCCTCATCACACAGCACCTCTCTGTTAGAATGAATGGCCACAGGCAAACAGTCCACACCCGTAACCTGTACCTTCCAGTACCAGAACATGCCAATAGCCATGATTCCAACAACCTCAATGACTGTTTTACTGTGAGAGCAGTCAGAGTTTTCCCTGACAGCACCACTGCAGCAGAACTCCGGAGATGGGAACTAGCGTACCAGAATATCCTGGATACGAGAACCCACCTGGACTTAACCACTGTTAAAATCCAATTAACCCATCACTACCTTTTTTTCCGTGTTTATACCGTGCCCATACTACATATGCTCATTTTACCATCACCTGCAATATATTATCTTAGACATTGCATACTGATATCGATAGTTTACTCCCTTAGCCATTCCCCCACTCTCCCCCACTACTCAGTTAGTCATTAGGTAACGTTCGTTGTGTACACACGTTCCGAGCCTAATGGCCCGTTTTTCTACTTGTGAACAAGGCAAATGCCGAAATATTGTGTAGTTGTTTGTCAGCATAAGTGTTCCCTCTCATCGCATCCGCCCTTCTGCCTTCATCTCTGGTGACAGATCGGTTTATTTTCCCTATATTTCCTTATTTTCATTGCCTAACAGCATTTTCTTTCTCACTGAATTGTAAAAACATTTTTGATATCTTAAAATGCCACCTCCACCTATATTTAACATATGTGTGACTAAATTATTTATCTGAACACCTTTATAATTGTTAACATTTCCAGATAACTTGTAATATCCCCAGAATTTATGTCTACTGGAGAAACTCTGATATTTTCTTACTATAGCTCCACAACAGTTTCATTAACAATTAATTATATATTTTTATTATTGATGATTTTAATTTTGATTTAGTTTAGCCATTATATGATTTATTTTGTTTTGAATTCTTTGATTATTTACATTAATTTTTCAGTGCCTCACTTGATAACTTCACCTCCTAAACTATGAATGAAAATTTCTCCAGTGGTTTTGCCTGAGGTGAAGTGCTAATTTATGGTACTGGTTCCTCTTTCACTTTCTATCCCTAATTCTTTGCCCAGTATTAAACTGTCCCTCATTGCCAATATGTGTCATAATTATATAAATATCCACCACTCTTTTTACACATATCCTATCCTTCATTGACTCCCAATATAACCACTTATTTTACCAGTTACCAGGAGTATCCTACAGCAGTTACTAAAAACAATTCCAACTGCCATTCTTTGCATAACCCGTACTTCATAAGTAAAATATTGATCCATATTACCTGATCATAGATATCAAACTTTACATCATCTTACCTACCAGTTGCCTTTAATTATTAATACTGTTTGTCTTTCCTATTTTGTAAATGTACTACTGTGGCACTCGTGTATACAATAAATCTCTAGACTTAATCTAGATAATATATCTATGTAATATACAATATTATATCTAACTCTCTTTAATAGAGCTATGGTAATATTATTCATATCAACTCCCTTATGTTTTTACACTTGGCTATCATGTTCTAATATTTTCCTTGCTATTCCAGTCTGACCCTTTCTATTGGTATCATTAAATCAGGTGCTTAAAATTTTTCCCTTTTCATATCCTCAGTTAATTATTGCCCATCATAATCCACAATTATCTGAATGTTCTTACCCTTGGTTTTATTAACAGTCATACAAATTTTGGGGTATTTTGCTATCAGTCATTATATTTTTCATGAATCAATAATTCATTTCCCACTTTGCTGTTGTCAGTTTCGTATTTAGTTGTTTCATATGTTCCCTATTGCCTAGCTATTTCTTTACGCTATTATGCTGTCTTCATCTGAGCATCTTCAGCATTCCTTTTTACTATAGTTTTTGAGTTACATGTTTCACTTTTTTGTTGTTGAAATTTCTTCATTCCTTCTTATAATTTTTTTGTAACTTTTATAATTTGCCTACCATATTGTTAGTGCCATCATTCTACATGTTTCCCTGAAATAGCTCATCAATTCTGGAATGCTCGCCTTCTTATAATTATAATTATGCACACCTTCTTCCTCGGTCACTAGCTATGGAGGTCTCATACATCCATCACAACTGCTACATGATCACCTTTATGCTCTCTGATTTGAGTATTGCATAGTTATCATAAGACTTTATCTGTAAAACATCCATCCTCCAAGTTCTGCCCTCTTATGTTTTTCTTTCTTGTATTATGCGTGCCTCTTTTTCTAAGGTGTTTACAAATCTCTGCTTCCTTGTATTATTAATCCATTTTATTTCCCTATCCACATTTAGTAAATTTAAGTCCACACCTATTATTACTACCCTGATCTATCTGAATGTGTTAATATTCACATCAAGGAACATAACATTAATTCAGTAAATATTATTGATAACAAAGGAGAGGGAAAAGTCGTTTCATTTTTTCTTAATATCATTATTAAAGATTATTGATCTCACAAGGAGTCAGAAAACTAGACAACATTTACAGACTATGCTTATGATTGCCACTTCATATGAATGCTGATTCATCAGTGGCAGATGCAAGTAACATTGTTGTGCACCTATTCTTATTAAAACACGAATGAGCTACATTTTTTTTTTTTCAGTAAATCTCAATCAACATTTCTGGTTTCAGAGATGCTGACAACGTATTTTCAATTCGTAAAGCAAATAATACACTTGAGTTCTACAACCATCTCAGCCTTGACAACTGTTTATGGACATTTGAAGCTTGGTTACATATGAGTGAGCTGGTGAATGATTGTGGAGGCAAGGTCATTCCTGAGAGTCAGGTAGACTGATTGATCATCATTAGAAAATTTTCCTTTGAAGAAATGGTTAAATCTAATTAACTGAAAGAAATCAGTTCCTTTATAAATATATATTTACCACGAAGGCTGCAGATGAAGGGTTAGAATAGCATCAGAAATTACAAAATAAGGAATGTTAGGAGAGATGAATAATATAAAACGTAAAGTGAAAGCTAGCTTTGTAATGTTAGACTAGCCAAATTAAAATACTACTGTATTATATTCCAAAACTATTTTATTAATCATTACATTAAGTATTTTACATGTTGGAAGATAACTCATTATAGTATTTACAGCATATTAAATTATTAATATATTTTTCTCGGGCTTCCAGCCATGTTAATATATCATATTTGCGGGACGTTTCGAAGGCGTCCATCTCTGCCTCCATTCTCAACCAAAAGTCAGTGTATAACTGTTTGTTTATTCAGCCGCTGCTACGGAAACGGTGGAAAACAAAAACCAACACAACGCGATTACGTCATCCGCTCTTCTGCTCGTTACAGGCGCGAAACTGTTTCAGCATTTTAATCGCCGGGTTCCAGGCCGCACTGAGTTGATAACCAGTGTCCCTGTTGACTAATAAATCAGTTAATCTTATTTCTACAGCCTCTGTAATAACGCTGGCCCAAAAATCTTTGACCCGGGCTAAAATGGTTGTTTTTTCAAATTCAAAAGTGTGACCTTCTTGCACACTATGTTCGGCCACCGCAGATTTTTCTTCTTGGCCAAGACGAACATTTCTGGCGTGCTCTACACATCGCTGCACAATGCATCGCTGTGTCTGTCCAATGTAGCCGCGGCCACATTCACATGGTATATAATATACACCAGGGGTTCGTAAACCTAGGTCATCTTTAACGCTGCCGACCAAGTTACTAATTTTAGTGGGTGGTCTATAAATTGTCTTGACTCCGTGTTGTGATAGCAGTCTACCTATTTTGAAACTTAGGGCACCCACAAACGGCAGAAACGCAAGGCCCTTGGTATCACTCTGATCTCTCCGTCGATTTTCCTTCTGTTTAAACGCACGAGTAATCTGTCCCTGATTATAACCATTATTTAAAAACGTTTTCCGGAGATAGTCCAATTCACCAGCCAGGCTGAATAAACAAACAGTTATACACTGACTTTTGGTTGAGAATGGAGGCAGAGATGGACGCCTTCGAAACGTCCCGCAAATATGATATATTAACACGGCTGGAAGCCCAAGAAAAATATATTAATATTCAACGCCGTGAAAAATTACAATCCTACAGCATATTAAATATTTAAATAAATTTTCCTTACCTGCCCGAGGGCAGAAAACTAATGATGATGATGACCTTTGACTGAAATTTGTTCACAGCAATATTTCATCACTATTGGCTCAATAATACAGAACTCAACTTCATGTAGATTAGGGTATCTTAGCACTACTTGATCTTTCAATGAAATTATGTCTTATTGTTTGTCTCTGTTATGTTGTTTAGGCCCTTTTGTTGCCTTCCATTGGTATTGTTTACAATACATTCCCACTGGTGGCCAGTTTGTACTGATATGTATTCACCATTCATTAAACTATAGCTTCAACATCTTTTAGGCCGAAAAGTTAATTGACAGAAAAAACAGATCTCAGACAGTATTATGATTTTGAAATTGTATGCAGCATATGTTATCCTGTAAGTCATAGATTGGTTCTTATCAACGTTTTTAAATTAGTTTTAGCCCAGTATAATGCTTTTATCTGTGTTCTACTTTATCTTCAGTTCATGTCTATTTTCTACTTGAGCTTTTTCCTGCAAACCCAGAGGCGAGCAAAGTTTTTTTGCTAAAGGGGTATCATTGTTGTATATCTTCACTGCACTTGCATTTCCAGCTAATTCATTTCAAACTTGTGAATTGCTTCACCTTGTTTTTCTCACTAATTAAATAGGAAAAAGATAGTAGGTCAGTTTCTTCTCTACTTTCATTGAAGTAATTGGCTACTTCTTTTTCAAATTATGTCCATTCTGCTATTCAGATATTGTCACAACGCAAGCTAATTTACTGTCTCTTCACTGTCAAAGGCATGAAGAACAACAATTCAACTCAAGCCACAAATTAACATTTCTTAAAATTGCCATTAATATCTTTGCAAACCACAGTTACAATTTAGGGATGAAAGAAGTTTTTGTTTCCATTTGTTATTCATTGTCTCTATTTCACAAATTTGTAACACCGGGATAAAGGAGTAAATGGTCTAATTTTTCATTTTAAAATTGTAAGAATTATGTTTCTTTAGAGGATTCAGTAAACCAGCAGCCAAAATTGAAGGGGGAAATAGGTACAATTATAAAAAGGCACAGGTTTCAAATTTGAGGAGATATTTCAGAGAACAATTCAGCAAATGGAAGGAAGGCTCAGGTACAGTAGAGTCAAGGTGGGAAGAGTTCAAGGAGATAATAAGAAAGGGGGAAGAAAAATTTATTCCAAAGCAAAAAATAAAGAGAAGTAGAGATCCTATGTACTATAATAGGGAAGTGAGGAGGTTAAAGAGGTTGGTAAGAAAAGAACATAACAGAGTTAAGAGACAGCAGGGTAGTAGGGAATATTTAAAACAACTAAACAAGGACTTAATAACAGCAAAGAAAATGGCTAAAGATGGGTTTATGAAGAGAATTGTCAGTGCAGGGGGACCATTGACTGATGCATCTAGAAATTTCTATGGCTATATCAGGAAACTGAGGGGAAGGGAGGATGTAGAGACACTTATAGATATGGATGGAGAAGAAGTTACTGACGATTTGAAAAAGGCAGAGATTTTAAGTAACTGGTTCAGAGAAAGCATTAGGGACAATGAATCAGAAACAGGAGGGTCTAATTCGGAGAACGAGCTTAACAACACAATTAGAAATGACGATAGTAAAAAATTTGATATCCATCCTGAGGAAATCATGAAGGAAATAAGAAAGCTGAAAAAACATAAAGGGGCTGGTGAAGATAATATTATTACAGATATCTTAAAGATAGCTGGATGTGACATTGTACCTTATCTTGAAATATTATTTAAATTGAGTCTAGACACTTGCTGCTTACCACAGGACTGGAAAAGTGCAATAGTAGTACCGGTACATAAGGGAGGGGTGAGAAATAGAGTTGAGAATTATAGGCCAATCAGTTTGACATCAGTGGTAGGTAAATTAATGGAAAGATTGATATGCAACCACATCAGAAATATATGTGAGGAACGTAATTGGTTTTCAAGCAGGCAACATGGTTTCAGGCAAGGATATTCATGCGAATCTCAGTTGGTGGGATATATGCAAGATATTTCAGATGAAATGGACAAGGGAGGCCAAATTGATAGTGTAGCACTAGATATGTCTAAGGCGTTTGACAGAGTAAGCCATAAAATGGTAGTAAATAAGGTAAAAACCATTGGAGTGGATAAGAAAGTCATTTGCTGGGTAGAAGAATTTTTAAAAGGTAGAAAACAGAAAGTTAGGGTAGGAAATGTAGTATCAAAAGAAGTGGAAGTAAAAATGGGTGTGCCACAGGGTAGCGTATTGGGACCATTGCTATTCATTATTCTAATGAATAATTGTGTTGACTGTTTACTATCTGAAATTAGATTGTTTGCAGATGACATAATGCTGTATAAAAGAATCAAAATGATAGAGGATTGTAAACAGTTGCAGGGTGATCTGGACAGGATATCTAATTGGGTTGGTAAACATGGAATGAAGATAAATGCAAAGAAGAGTCAGCTTATTAGATACACAAATAAAAAACAAAAGGTTAATTATGAATATAAGGTGGGGAAAGAATTGCTTGCTGAAGACTTGAAATGCAAATATCTTGGAATTACTTTTGATAACAAACTTAACCCTTTCGTGGGCGGTGGGAAACCTTCTTCCCACTCGACAAATTCAAGTAAAGCTTTTGAGGGAAGCGCATTTACCACCTCTGACAAGTGCTGCCATCTGCCAGAAGCTTGAAGAAACATGTTAATGTCGCTATATGGTGCAGTTTTACATTGTGGTCTGTGCAACGCAAATTTCTTGATGATCAATAGGAAATTTGCGTCCATTTCCCAGCTGTGTTGGACGAAATTTCTGTTTTTTTTCGTATAAATTGTTATTAAAGGAAAGCATTAACAAATTCTGAATACTATTTATGTAATTACGTACCTTAGCAATATTCTCAAGTGTTGCACACAAAAAAATATTGTACATGTTATTTGTAAAGTTAATTTTTTCGAGTGGGAAGTAATCTTCCCACGGCACTGTCCGTTGTTAGTATTACTTGGAGAAGCCCAATAACTTGTTGGGAATATTTGCACTGAATAGAGTTTATATATATCAAATATAATTATATATCGATGTTCTGTTTGTGAACCTAACCTATTATTTGATAATTCATGTACAAATATTTATTGCTGTGGCCCTAACACTTCATATTATATTAAAGTGGCACACATTTGAATAATAGTGACATATTTCCTGCCTTGTATACTATCATGCATTTTATTTATTTGCTTATTCCACATTCAGATGTCTGAATACTTCTACCTGAATAACCCAAGGGATCAAGATGTGGTGTATGATATATTATTTTCATGATGATTCTGATGTGGAGTGAACCTTCAGAGGAACTGAATGCTTTGGATGATTCACACATGGATAGAAACAGTAAATCTGAGAATGCAGTTACAGACACAGATATTTATATAAGTAAGCCTGCAATTCCAAATACTAGTGGAGAGTACTCAGATTCGGAAGAAAGTAATGAGGAATGGGGAAGTGACTTCGCATTTTCACAATATCAAAAACAAATTATTGGTGGATTGTTACATCAAAATTATGGGAGGTGTGGACAGATCTGATCAGCTTAGGGAACGATATGCAGTAGGAATGCATTCTTTTGAGTGGTGGCACAGGATCTTCAAATTTTTATTGGATCTAGCAATAATAAACAGCTTTTATGGAAACAAAACAAAAGAAATTCCGGTAATTATGATCAACTGACATACAGGCTTCACCTTGACAGGCAGTTGATTGCAGGATTTTCTTGTAGAAAACAGTATGGCTGCAAGCCAGTATTTCTGGCAAAAGGAGGGAAAGTCACTGATGATGTAAGATTGATAGGTGTAGCGACACATCAACCAATTGTAAGTAACACTTACAGAAGTGCAGAAATTGCAGAACTAAAGGTACTGAAAAACGCACTAGGTAAATGTGCACAACATGTGATTTACCTTTATGCAGTGAAACCTGCTTCAGAAAATTACATGGGAAGTTAAAGGAGCATATTTGTGCATATATTATGTATTTTATGTAAATAAATAAAAAGAAAATTGATAAAAAACGAACTTTTTTATTACTTCCCAGAAGTGCCCGTGGGAAGACTACTTCCCACCTCCTCGTACAGGCAAACACAAAGAGAGAAACTTGGACTCTCTTCTCCATAATATTAAGAAGACAGTTCTAAATAGTTTTAAAGATTAATTTGGTTTGTTAGGCTGCCAGAACTATTTTGCCCGCGAAAGGGTTAACTGGGCAGGACACATAGGACAGGTGGTAGGAAAAGGTTTCAAAGTTCTGCACTTGTTGGAGAGAGTTATGAGGGGATGTACGAGAGAAGTCAAGGAATTGGGTTACAAAACTTTGGTCAGACCATTGCTCGAATATGGTAGTGTAGTATGGGACCCTCATTTTACGTATCAAATACAGGAGTTGGAGAGGGTGCAAAGAAGGGCTGCTAGATTTGTTTCTGGAAATTATCGCAGAATGCAATCAGTGACGGATATGATAAAGGAGCTGGAATGGGATTCATTGCAAGACAGGAGGAGAATGAGGAGGGTCATGGGAGTGTACAAGGCATATACTGGTGATGAGGCATGGAAAGATATTGCAATAGGCATGAAAAGTAGTGCATGGAAGGGAAAAGATGACCATGACCACAAGCTGGCACTCGATTTCAGGCACAAGGGTGTGGGAAGATTTTCTTTTTAGGTAAGGGTGTCAGGGATTGGAATGAGTTACCAAGAGAAACGATGAATAATTTACCGAAAACTTTGAAGGAATTTAAAGATAAAATTTGTAGAGGGCAAATGTAGGTGGGTGCAGGATAGGGGGAAGATAGCTGTGTAGGGAAATTGCCACCGGAGCCTGTGCTCCATTGCAATTAAATTAAATTAATTAATTAGTTTAAATATTAAAATTTGCACAACAACTCAGTTACAGCATGTAATGATTAGAACACTTTATCTATAAAACCTTTTTTTTTTGCATGGACCAGGGGGGGGGGGAGGAGGTGGTATCAGAGGAACATTTCCTTTGATAATTACATATTAGCTTATTTTACATTAGCACAAAAAATTAATAATAATTATATATTATAATCATCTCTTTTAGATTTAATCAAAATAAGGCTATTAATCTCTGCTTGTCAACAGTTAGAAAATACTGGTATGTTATACTTTGATATGACTCCAATTAAGTACTTTGCTGCTGTTCCAAAATTAAATAAGAGCTCTTTGAATTTTCAAATAGAAAACCCAATATAATTCTATTGGATGTTGATAAACATAATACAAAATTACTTGTCTAAGAAAGCACAGTAGAAATGATCATGACATTCTTCTTATTATAATTTTAGTTGTTGTTATATTGTATTTAAAATATTTTTATAACATAATCTGTTGGCATGTAGTAAGAATTCCACTGAAACCTTATTTTTTATTTTGATCAGTTTTCAGAAAGATTGTAATTGAGTAATATTATAATCTAAACACAGTATAAAATAGTTGAAATATTGTTTACTAGTCTTAAGTACCAATGTTTTGGAATAGTAGCATGTGCTCCATCACAAGTAAATTAAATTAATTTAATTAAATAAGAATAGTTATGGATATATAAAAGAATCAGTCAATAAGTAGTGTAAAGCAAAACTTAAGTTATAAATACTGACAACAGTAAAAAGGATAGTTATTACTCATTATGTATATGCTGACAGATTAATGTCGATGGAGAGAAACGGATCACAGTGGTGATACCTTTGTATGTGAATTGCCTGTTCTCATCTGGATCTCTAGCTGGCTTAAGCTCTATTAACCATCACACAGAATTGGAAGTTTCCTTTGATTACCAACCAGTGTTACTGAAAAGAGGTCCCAGTACTCATCGGCAGCTCAATGCTACACTGCAGGTAGGAAAAACTCATTGTCTCAATGATGAAACATAAGCAATACCCTTACACGGCTGGAAGCCCGAGAAAAATATATTAATAAGCAATATTGTTATCATAAATAACATTGCTATATCAAACATCTTCTATTGTTATAATGTTTTACAGACATTGGTAAGAAATGCTTTGTAACTTATAAACTACCATTTTATATAACTACAGCTACACAATGTGATTACAACACATTTTAAAAATTATTCAAGGAGAATGGATTAAACTACCAAACTATGAACTTTTTATTATTACTAATTGCAATGAAGCTTATGCTGTGATGGCACTTTAATTTACCTGTATAATCAGCTTTACACATATTATTAATTTGAAATTTTTCAATGTGGAATATTATTTTTCACATTTCTTATAAGTGTACAGGAAGTTTTTAGTCAATTTATTATTTATATAGA
The DNA here is from genome assembly GCA_031002005.1 of Vandiemenella viatica. Lineage (NCBI taxonomy): Eukaryota > Metazoa > Arthropoda > Insecta > Orthoptera > Morabidae > Vandiemenella > Vandiemenella viatica. Next base: position 120,707,967 of record JARYHS010013631.1, on the reverse strand, counting down.
AGTTAACATTTATCTAGCATGATTAACACATACAAATCATACATAGATTTACTACCAAATCATTTTAAATGCAATATATTTTAATACTATAATATTTATAAATTCCCACTTAGTTTTATAACTTCAAAGCATTTTTTTAAAAAAATTATTTTGCTGAATATACTTAATTTTTTTTGTATACGAATCATCATCATCCATTTATTTGTCGGATGGTGTGTGAGATTGTAGGGTATATATAAGTTATACATTAACCAATCAGTATGAATGCATGTGTCAAGGCACCACCTCACTGGATTGGAGAGATAGAATGGGACCAGGTATGAATCATAGATTTTAAAAGTGAATGATCAATGTGCAGCATCTGACATAGCAGAAAAAGTTTACCTAGAGCCATCTTTAACAAATGCGTTTCAATAAACGCATTCAGTTGTGACAACCAGCGACTTTAACTTCACAGAGCTTTTGGCTGTTTGACGTATTCCAGTACCCATTCTCCTTCGTATATACTTGAATCTGTTTCTTTCCCTCTTTTTAAGGAGCCATACTCGAAAAGAACCCTACCCTTGATATGCTGTCTACCCTCCTGTCACAGACCTCTGTCTTGTAGGCAGAATAAATTGCAGAATTTTTTAGCATGATTTGTGTTGCATTGACCCAAATCCCAATAATTTAAAAGTTTAAAAAACTTTAAGGCAGCATGTCAGGCTTTTTCAACTTAAGGACAAGTAAAATGTCAAAAATAATTCTATGCACCACTAATTTAAATGAGTCAAATTTTTTACTTACATTTATATTATTAATATTTATAACATATTGTACTGTACCATTGCAATGTAATAAGTGTAAAGACATCTTTTAAAATCCTATGGAAAAACAGTTATGAAATTTTTGGTTGGTCATTAAAATATTCATGGCTTTTAGAAAGTTTGGCTTATAGGTTTACAGCCTATTTTTGCTTATAATCTTATTCACTAATAGTGTGGCATCACTGTGTAGGCTCAGTGATTAAGATCCCTGACTGGAGATGGAAAAATCCTAGGTTCGAATACTGGTCTCAGTTGGGATTTTCAAAAGCCCATAACCTGACCTTCACCTCTGGCACAGCTTGTTGTGTAATGTGAAGTATGCCAGAATGCTTCCAGTTTATGGATTCCCCATTAAGCTGTAGGTCCCTTATACACAGTAGGTTTATCTGGTTATGTTAGTTAGCCACGACAAGGGGAACATTCCATAGTGAATCAAAAACTCTGTTAAATGGTGGCTGAAAGATCCCAAAGGTTCTCTTGGCCAATTTTGCCATATGATAACTTGATTTGACGTAGGTGAATGCTGGAACATTCTATTTCTTTCCCTCATATTAGTTATTGACTGCATTCTGTGGTAATTTTCTGCAAACAAATCTAGCTGCTCTCCTTAGTACCCACTCCAACTCCCGAATTTGACACCTAAAATGTGGGTCCCACAACACTCCACCATATTCAAGCTGTGGTCTGACTAAGATTTTGCAATCCAATTTCTTCACTTCATACCCTCTACAATAAATGAAGAATTTTGAAACCTCTTTCTATCACTTGCAGCATGTGTCTTTCCCAGTTGATTGTACTGTCAAAAGTATGCCAAGGTATATACAGTTAGGGTCTTCAACAAAACAAGCAATTCCTTCCCTACTCTATAATCAAGAAAATCTTTACTTTTTTATCTGTGTACCTAATAAGCTGAGTCTTCTTGGATTTTATTTTCATTCCATGTTTGAACTATACAGCTAGACATCCTGTTCAGATTGTCTTGTAGCTGTTCAAATTCTCTCCAGTATATCGTCTGCAAACAATCTAACGTATAACTTCAACCATCAACACAATTGTCCACTAGAACAATGTACAGCAATGGTATAAATATTGCTGTACTCATGTAATTACTTCTACCTCTTTTGATACAGCGTTCCCATTCTATCTCTTTGCTTTCTATCTTTCAATAATTCCTTCACCCAGCAAGTAACTTTTTCATCCACTTCAATGGTTTTTACCCTATCTACCACCATTTTATGGCTCACTCTGTCAAATGATTTGGAGATATCCAGTACTACACCATCAACTTGGCTTCCCTTGACCATTTCATCTGCAATATTTTCAGTGAGATTCACATGAGTGTCGTTTCCTAAATCCTTGTTGCTATTTTGCAAACCAGTTCCTTCCCTCACAGATATTACTGATGTGGTTGTATACCAATCCCTCCTTCAAATATCCAACCACTGATGTGAGACTAATTGGCCTGTAATTTTCAAATCTATTTTTCTCACTCCTATATGAACTGGTGCTACTACGGCACTTTTCTAGTGGTCTTATAAACAGCAAGTCATCAAACTCAGTCTAAATAATATTACTAGATTATGTACAATGTCATATTGCACTGTCTTCAATGTATTTGTAATAATATTACCCATACTATCCCCTTTATTTTTTTTTAGTTTCCCCATAATATCCTCAGGATTTATTTGCAGTTTTTTAATCTGCTTATTACTACTTACGTGGAGAAATTCCTCCTTGATTTTTCCCCTCCCTTACCAGAATGATATTCTCTAATCGTCTCATGAAACCAGTTACTTAACATTTCTCCTTTTTTCAAATCCACTCTAACTTCTTCCCCATCCTTACCCACAAATGTTGTATTGTTCCTCCCCTCCCCCCCCCCCCCCCCCCAGTTTTCCAACATAGCTATAGAAATTCCTAGATGCATCACCCTGTGGCCACACTGTAACTATAATATTATTAATAAACCCATCTTTAACTTCCTTTGCTGCAATTAATTCCTTGTTTATTTCAAGGTTTCCCTGCTGCCTTGCTGTCTTATAACTCTATCATGGTCCCTTCTTACCAACCTGTTAATTGGTACCTTTTACTTCCCTTCAAACACTGTAAATTCATAAATAAATGTACTATATTAATTAACTCTGAAACAAAAGTGTAATTATATAAGAACGAAGTCTTTCTCGGCGTTGAGAATGTATAAACTGCTCTCGGGTGACTAGCCGAGTCAAGAGTGCATTGTCACACGATATTTCGGCGACTAGATTCATTGCCGCCATTCACCAGAAGATGGCGGCAATGAATCTAGTCGCCGAAATATCATGTGACAACGCACTCTTGACTCGGCTAGTCACCCAAGAGCAGTTTATACAAAAGTGTAATTAATTAAAATGCTATTTTGGCTGTTCATCTTAAGGTTCCACCACACTGGATAGATGGGGTACAACTGGACCAAGTTTGAATCCTGGTCCTAATGTCCCAGCCATCCAGATTACAGTTTTTAGGCTGTTTCCTGCAATCATCTAAGTGAACACTTGTTTGGTCCCTAATCTCCACCTCATGAACAACACATTTCACAGACAAAATTTCATTTATCTAACAGAATACAAATTACCCATTTCCTACAATCATCTAAGTGAACGCTTGGATGGTCCCTAATCTCCACCTCATGTACTACAAAGTTCACAGACAAAATTACATTTATCTAACGGAATACAAGTTACCCCCCATTTCAGGGCCGGATTAAGACAGCGCGAGGCCCATAGCAAATGTGAAGAAGAGGCCCTAGATTTTTGCCATCTGGGGGAAAATTGTAGAGCTAAGGGGAAAAAAAAAAAAGGTTGCCCATCTAGCCTAGGTGCAGGAGCACCCCCTTAGGAAGTGCGAGGCCCCCAGAAGGCACAAGGCTCATAGCATTTGCTACCTCCTCTCCCATCACTAGTTTCACCCTTGGCCCATGTGTAAACTGGTGGTAATGGGTGTTCACATGCTCCTCTGTAGCTGTAATCATGGGAGAATATGGATGTTCACATGCTCCTCTGTAGCTGTAATCATGGGAGAAACAATGTATTTGTATGTAATTGAGGCAATTTAACAGGACGTCTCGGTATGAATAACGTACTGGTGTAGCATAATAGCATGAGATTAATTGGCTTATGAACTTGTAACACAAAAGTACCATGCCAGTACTCACAACACCCGCGACCGTAACAACTGCTTCACAGTCAGAGCCATTAGAGTACTTCCAGACACTACCTCCCAATCTGAACTCCGCAGGTGGGAATTGGCTTCTTAACACATCCTGCAGACTAGACATTCCTGAGGCCTTAATTTCCGTTAATATCTTCCATCCTCACCCTATACACCCATCACTAGCCAGCACAATAGATTTATATAATTTTCAAATTTTTTTATTTATATTTTTATTACTATTATTTTTTCAACCATTTTAATCTTTCTTATGATTTATACTCTCGTTATAATATCGTTGCTCCCCCCACCACCTCCAACAGTTTATTGCATTCTATGAGTGGCTGCATCGTATGCAAGTTTGCGCAAGCCCAGCCACTTACATCTGTTGACTTGAAGAATGGTTTTGCCCGAAATATTGTATTTTATTTATGTTTGTGTTGCTGCTGCCCTCCTCCCTTCAACTTTCATGAGTGTTGGATGTATTTCATCTGTCCTTTTCATATAAATATTGCCTCGCGGCATTTCTTTCCTTTCATTGTTACCTAAAAGTTTTTGCGTAATATATCTGTTTCATTTCTAGGTAAAGACTGGTTACTTTTTCTATTCTTAACAAAAGTTGTGTAAACATGTTAACATTTGTAGACTTTTGGATAAAAAGGAACTCTGAATCAGGCAAGAACTGAAATAGAACTTATATGATTTCAATCAGTGTTGTACAGTAATGTCAAACAAAGTAATCTGATAAATATTGAATATTAACATTTCAGGTCACGCGAGTGTCAACAGATTCAAATGGCAGATTGGTTCTGGATTTTGTGACAACTGCTTACTTCCATGGGCAGTTTTTGAAGTTTCATACTGCAGTGCCAGATAGTAAGTCATCAGTTGTGCCACCACCACATATCTACTCAAATTTCTCACTCGATCTGCTGTGGACAGAGGCTGTACATAGGAATCTACTGCAGTCCTGGAGGGCTATAAGTGATTACAGCCTGCAGGTATATCCAGGGAAACATTATGATGGCTCCAAAAACTGTTTATTATACAGTTTTATATTTATGATTTTGTGAATAAAGGATTACATACATACACACACACACACACACACAAAATTTCAAAGTAATTAATCAAATCGGCATTATAAACGGTTTTTAAACAGTTGTTATGATTTTGGGAATATTTTCATCATTTGGTAGGTAATAATAGTTTCCTTAAGAAATGAAAACCAGAAGCAAGTAAAATCTAAACATTAACGAAATACAAGAATATCTAGATGTATTAAACAAATGAAACTACAAATGTTTAATTTCTGAGATTGGTTTTGATACTAATTTTCATTTAGTCAAAAGATGTTTATTTTAATAACTTTGATGTCAGAAATCAACTGTGTTGTTGTGAAGCATAATTCATTTCAGTACTTCAGCCACACAATGCAGTGTGGGAATTGGAGATCACTGAAAGATAGGTGTTAATTTCTGTAAACTAGCATTCGTTGAAATTATTACCACTGGCTGCCATTTCACTTGATGACAGACTGTACCTCCAACTGACCTTTTTTTTATAATCATATATACTACTGTTACTTATTTCTATTAGGCACACTTACATTTGACTATAAATTTGTCTGTAGATAAATTTGTTAAAATACCCAAAACTTGATACTTTATTCTGATTTTTGAAGATTTGCAGAATTTCCCAGTTGTCAGGAGGTTTAAAATTCCACAAAAGTATGTTACAAAACTTCTTGAACTTCTCAAATAACAACATCATCAATAAACTTTTTTTCTATACTTTTATTTCATAGAAAACACTTCAGCAAAATATACACAGTTAAAATATCAGATTTTTTCTGAAGATTTAAGGCACATTATAATAACAAATAATGTATCTGATTGAGCTTGCTCAGGTGTGATTTCAGGATCTTAAACAGACTTCACAGAATATTCGAGAAAACATTAAAAGCACAAAATGATGCTTCTGGAGTGCTGACAATTGCTCAAACAGTAGAAATCACAAAAATTACTTAAAATTATAAGAAAATATTTTTAAATTATTTTGGAAATATATTTTCAAGCATTTAAACATCAAACAAGTCCAAATAGTCAAAATCCTATACAATGCATTATAGCTTACTCAGTATTCTTCAGTGCCATCTTTTAATTAATATTTCATATATATCAATGCTTTTAATCAAATTACAGCTCATTTAAATCATATTCAGCCATCAGAATGTAACACATACATAGGAAAAATATATCAAACTTATAGTTAACCAATTCATGTCTCTCTCTGTCACAAATGTAATTAATAGGATTGCAAACTTGGTCTTAGTACTTAGGGCTGTTACAAAGTGTTGTGTGAATCAGCAGCAGGGTTTAGGTGAGGTTATTCACATGAATCTCAGTGGGCTATGCTCAAAATATTTTGGATGTATGGTCAAAATAGGCTAAATGAACCCTAGAATTATAACATTGAGGAAGATTAGAACCATTGGGATTAATCAGAATGTGCCTTGTTGTATGGACAAATTTTTAGATGGGATGGTTAGGGTGGGAAATGCAGTATCAGAGTAGGCAGAAGTGAAACCGTGTTCTGTTTGTTATTTTAATAAATGATTTACAGTTAGGAAACATGTTTGCAGGTGTAGTAGGTTTATAGTGAGAGCTAGAGATGGGTCTGAAAAGGAATTTTAAAACTGGGTACGTCTGCATGGAATGAAGATAATTAACAAGAAGAGTAAGCTTATTGGATACAGATAGAACAATACAGGGTATGTATGATTATGTGGTAGGTATGCAATTGCTTGTTGAAGGAATAAAATGAAAATATATTGGCATATTATTTGATGATGAGCTCAGTTTAGGAGAAAACAGTTGGAAGGAAAAAGTTACTTAATACTGCATCAGTTAGAAAGAGTATTAGGCAGAGGTACAGAGGAATTAAGGAAACCTTGCTATGAAGCCTTGGCAATGTCCTTGCTTAAATATGTTTGGATGCAATGAGACCCCACATCATGAGAATCAAATACACATATTGGAAGAGGTGCAATAGAAGGTAGTTAGGGTTGAGAGTCATTTTGGATAAAGAAAATTATGGGAATGTATGAAGGATACTTTATTGATAGCCTGGATTTCTCTTGGATGAAGAATTAGGAGTAGAGAGTCAAAAGGAGAAGAAGACCAAATTTGGTCTAAAGAAAAGTGAAAGTTTATTTACCAAAAATGCTTAAGGAATTTAAAATTAAAATTTGTAATTTGGGAAAGCAAATGGAGAAATTTAACACTCCAATTATAAAAGAAAATTTAAAAATATATGTATATAGAAAGGGGTTAATTTCCACCATAACATTAGCTCCATCCATTAGCTTAATAATAATAAAGTTTCATTTGAAGCTAAAAAGTCAGGGATTGTAATAAATTATTAAGGGAACTGATGACCCTTTCCTCAAACTGAAAGAAATTAAACTAAAAATTTTCAGTACTAAAGTAGCTTTGTAGAAATTGTCACAGGGCACATTTTACATCACAATTGATGATAAAATGTATGCTTCAAGAAGGAATTATAGAAGGTAAGAAGAAAAATCTAACCAGGTAAAGAATCTGTAGCAAAAGTTGTTTGCATACAATTTTACAGGATTTTTTCACAAAAGGCAGCACAGCAACATATGTGTCATAACAAAACTAATCGAAACACCTTGTAAGGAACCCTGAGAATAGAATTTGCCTGGTTCATAGAAAAAAACAAAGGAATGATTTATGAGAACCTTTGCTGTGGTGGAAAATAACATTTTGATTTAAATTTTGTATCAACAGTCTCTTTTTATGAAACTTTGGTCATAACAATATTGACAATGAAAATGCCAATGAATGTAAGGAAGGATAGGGAGAGTAGACCCATCACTCACCAAAGATAAAGGCAAGAGGGCTACGATTCACATGTCATGTGACGAATTACACATCTGAACCCCTTGCCACATGACTCATCTCTAAACATGATTAAGGTTTATACCAAAATATTGCAAAGTGTGTTGATGTTTATTTGTTTGTTGAGACCTTACTGCCTGTATTGGTGGTGATTGATGGGTTTGTTTTACCTTTCCTGATTTATTTTCGTTGAAACTATAATGGGCTACCTGCCAAAACTACTTATTAGTTTATTGGTTGACAAGGACTTGTGTGGTTATATTTTCATATTTGCCAAATGACTTAATATAAATTTTTGATGTTATAAATGTGTAAAGTATCTCTTGATCTGTTTCAATAACTGAGAAACTGCTTTTATGCAGGTCTGTTGGTCTTCACATGATTGTGATTTCAGCCTATTTTCAGGACTACTCTGGCGAGTACAAAGCCAAATTAATTCCCTGCACTATCCAGGAAAATTACTCACATAGTGTACTGAACTGCACGCCAAATTCTCATCTTGTGACATTAGCATTCCCAGTAGCATTCCAGCAGAGTGCCAAGCCTGCAGCTGTGACATATCAACTTAAGACTCAGTTCATTATCAACAAGAATCAAACCTTTAGCAATGTGAGTGGACTCCAGGTAGGTTGAGGGAGAAAATAAATTTAACATATTCTTTAATTAATGAATTTTGTACTTAGATTACAAATTCGGTTTATGATAAAATATTATAGGCTCAGGGGGACCACTGGATGATGCATACAGAAATTTCTATGCCTGTGTTAGAAAACTGAGGGTAAGGGAAAGTATGAGACAAGTGTTGATAAGTATGGAGAAAAAAGTTGCTGAAGCTTTGAAAAAGTCACAGATATTAAGTAACTGGTTTGATGAGATCATTAAGGAGTGTGATTCAGAAGAGAATAAATCAGAGGATGTACTTGTCCACACAAGTAGATATGAGTTGACTAAAAATTTTAAAAGTCATCCTGAGGATATGAAGTAACAAAGAAAGCTAAAAAGCATAAAGGAATGGCTAATATTACTTCTGATGTATTAAAGATAGTGGGATATGACATTGTACCTTATTTTGAAATGTATTGCCTGGCAAAAAAATTAAAACCCCCAGAAGGAGAGAAGAAAACAAAGTGAAACTTCTTGGGTTGAAAGGGTATATGATATCATTTAAGTGATTAAAAAGCAAATCAAATTTACAAAGAACTTGACAGGATGATCATATTTATCAGTATGACCCTATTCATCAGTACGACATTGCATCTCTTCTGGCCTGGATGCATGCACTGATTTGGTTAGGAAGGGTGTCATTTAGCTGTTGTATCTTATACTGAGACAAGCTGATTCTATATTCCCTGCATACTGGCACTGGGATAGAGTTGATGTCCAAGATGGTTCCAGATGTTCTATCGGGGACAGATCTTGAGATCTTGCTGGCCACGTGACTGTCTCTATAAGTTGTCTGCTTGATACTGAGGTAGACACCTGCTGTGTGTGAACAAGTATTGTCCTGCTAAAAATGGCACAATGATACTGTCCCATGAGAGGTAACACACAAGAATACAGGATGTCTGTGACATACCATTGTGCTTTCAGAGCTTCCTCAACCACTATCAGACATGACCTGAAGTCATAACCAGTGGCTTCCTACACCATGACATCAGGAGTAACAATGCTGTGCCTCTCAAAAACATTGGATAATTGGGACCTCTCTCCAAATCACCATCATACTTACTGACGATGCTCATCTGAGATAATGCACAACCATGATTCATTGCTGAACACAATGCAACGCTATTCATTAGCACTCCATGCTTTCTGGTCATGGCACTAAATGCAGCCATTTGTATTGTAGTGTTAATGGCTGTCTATGCATGAGATGGCGATTCTCTAATCCAGTGCTACTATTGTCCAGACAATGGTATGGCATGAAACTGAATTTTGCATGGAATCCCTTACTTATTTTTTGATAGGATGTGCATATGTGAAGAGGTTATGATGTGCTTGATGCATAATATGGTGATCATCCCTTCTGATCTTCAGATGTGGTCTACCAGAACCTTGACAACAAGTATGCCATATTGTCCAACATCAGGCCACTGTTACCTCTGAATACTCCACAAATTGGGATTTTGCATGATTTAACTACATGGCCATACCCACAATAAGGCTCCTTTCAAACTCTATCAGGAACTGATAACACTGTCTCACACGAGTAAGTGGCATCTCCATATCCTTCAGTAATCACTCAGCATCTGATGAGGTTCACATCACTTGTATACTCTACCAGACCTGGCAACAACACTAACCATGAAATGAATTCTGGTTGCTCTTCTGTCACAGAGAATTGCAACTCCAATCATTTAAATAACAGTTGATAGTGTGTTTATGTACAAAGTTGCATTGATGCCTGACCAAGTCTTCTGGGTGCTTCAATTTTTTTTGTCAGCAAGTGTATTATGTGGATTGAGACTGGAAACCTGCTGCTTACTAGAAAACTGAAAAGTGTAATAGTAGTGTGGTATATTTCTATATTTTCTATTATTTATAATCTTCTCCCTTAAAAATTTTTCTAAATTTAATTGCTATTACTAATTATCTTTTAACTGTTTATAATTGCCTGTACCACTTTTTGGGTGTCCTCCTTTGATTAGTTTTCAAACCAAAGGTAAATATTCCAGTGGATTGTCATCATATAATGTAGAGGGAAGCTACCGCAGTTACATTTGCCAAGAAAGCTACCACTGAGGAGTAATTCTCTACAGGGCAGCTACCAAATCTTATGTTGGAGATAATCATCATATTAATGATATATCTGGTGTAACATCCCAAAAACTCAAACTTTTGTCATTTTTGCAGATGCACAAGCATAGGAATGAAAAATTCTCCAGATTTCTCTATTGAATTGAATATACAGCAAATTATATCTTTGATTTTATTAATAATTGGTTCGGAGATAATGGTTTTCTATTAAACTGTGGTAAAACTAAATTGGTGCAGATTAGTACATCATACAGAGTGTAGCCACATCATTACATTACCACATTTGTAGTTCAATAAATTTCAGCAATTGATGATCTTGTATGAAGAAACTATTTATTTTCATTTTAATATCATATGGAATAGTCTGCAGTTCATGATGTTAAACTATTCACAGTTAAATAGGGAGTAATAAAAATTATGTGTGGTGTTAGCTGCAGAAATGTACCAGGTGTAAACTGGGAAGGGAATAAGATAAATAACATAAGGGAACAAAGATTTGCAAATATCTTAATAAGGGAAGGAGGATTTACACAAGTGGTTAAGCAAAACACTAGGGGGCAAAATATTTTGGATATATTCCTAATAAAGCCCGATTATAACCTCGTGGGGTGTCAAGTAACGGAAGGAATAAGTGATCATGAAGCAGTTCTGATGGATATTAGAGGATTCAGTAAACCAGCAGCCAAAATTGAAGGGGGAAATAGGTACAATTATAAAAAGGCACAGGTTTCAAATTTGAAGAGATATTTCAGATAACAATTCAGCAAATGGAAGGAAGGCTCAGGTACAGTAGAGTCAAGGTGGGAAGAGTTCAAGGAGATAATAAGAAAGGGGGAAGAAAAATTTATTCCAAAGCAGAAAATAAAGAGAAGTAGAGAACCTATGTACTATAATAGGGAAGTGAGGAGGTTAAAGAGGTTGGTAAGAAAAGAACATAACAGAGTTAAGAGATAGCAGGGTAGTAGGTAATATTTAAAACAACTAAACAAGGACTTAATAACAGCAAAGAAAATGGCTAAAGATGGGTTTATGAAGAGTATTGTCAGTGCAGGAGGACCATTGACTGATGCATCTAGAAATTTCTATAGCTATATCAGGAAACTGAGGGGAAGGGAGGGTGTAGAGACACTTATAGATAAGGATGGAGAAGAAGCTACTGACGATTTGAAAAAGGCAGAGATTTTAAGTAACTGGTTCAGTGAAAGCATTAGGGACAATGAATCAGAAACAGGAGGTTCTAATTCGGAGAACGAGCTTAACAACACAATTAGAAATGACGATAGTAAAAAATTTGATATCCATCCTGAGGAAATCATGAAGGAAATAAGAAAGCTGAAAAAAAATAAAGGGGCTGGTGAAGATAATATTACTACAGATACCTTAAAGATAGCCGGATGTGACATTGTACCTTATCTTGAAATATTATTTAAATTGAGTCTAGACACTTGCTGCTTACCACAGGACTGGAAAAGTGCAATAGTAGTACCAGTACATAAGGGAGGGGTGATAAATAAAGTTGAGAATTACAGGCCAATTAGTTTGACATCAGTGATGGGTAAATTAATGGAAAGACTGATATGCAACCACATCAGAAATATATGTGAGGAACGTAAGTGGTTTTCAAGCAGGCAACATGGTTTCAGGCAAGGATAATCATGCGAATCTCAGTTGGTGGGATATATGCAAGATATTTCAGATGAAATGGACAAGGGAGGCCAAATTGATAGTGTATCACTAGATCTGTCTAAGGCGTTTGACTGAGTAAGCCATAAAATGGTAGTAAATAAGGTAAAAACCATTGGAGTGGATGAGAAAGTCATTTGCTGGGTAGAAGAATTTTTAAAAGGCAGAAAACAGAAAGTTAGGGTAGAAAATGTTGTATCAAAAGAAGTGGAAGTAAAAATGGGTGTGCCACAGGGTAGCGTATTGGGACCATTGCTATTCATTATTCTAATGAATAATTGTGTTGATTGTTTACTATCTGAAATTAGATTGTTTGCAGATGACATAATGCTGTATAAAAGAATCAAAACGATAGAGGATTGTAAACAGTTGCAGGGTGATCTGGACAGGATATCTAATTGGGTTGGTAAACATGGAATGAAGATAAATGCAAAGAAGAGTCAGCTTATTAGATACACAAATAAAAAACAAAAGGTTAATTATGAATATAAGGTGGAGAAAGAATTGCTTGCTGAAGACTCGATATGTAAATATCTTGGAATTACTTTTGATAACAAACTTAACTGGGCAGGACACATAGGTAGGTAGGAAAAGGTTTCAAAGTTCTGCACTTCTTGGAGAGAGTGATGAGTGGGATGTACGAGAGAAGTCAAGGAATTGGGTTACAAAACTTTGGTCAGACCATTGCTCGAATATGGTAGCGTAGTATGGGACCCTCATTTTACGTATCAAGTACAGGAGTTGGAGAGGGTGCAAAAAAGGGCTGTTAGATTTGTTTCTGGAAATTATCGCAGAATGCAATCAGTGACGGATATGATAAAGGAGCTGGAATGGGATTCATTGCAAGACAGGAGGAGGATGAGGAGGGTCATGGGAGTGTACAGGGCATATACTGACGATGAGGCATGGAAAGATATTGCAATAGGTATGAAAAGTAGTGCATGGAAGGGAAAAGATGACCATGACCACAAGCTGGCACTTGATTTCAGGCACAAGGGTGTGGGAAGATTCTCTTTTTTAGGTAAGGGTGTCAGGGATTGGAATGAGTTACCAAGAGAAATGATGAATAATTTACTGAAAACTTTGAAAGAATTTAAAGATAAATTTGTAGAGGGCAAATGTAGGTAGGTGCAGGATAGGGGGAAGATGGGTGTGTAGGGAAATTGCCACTGGAGCCTGTGCTCCATTGCAATTAAATTAAATTAAATTCATGAAGTATTGAAAATAAGATAGGATAGGGAAAATAAACAGTTACCCGTCACTTACCACAGATGAAGGCAGGAGGGTGAGACACGTAAAAACACAAAAACAAAAGAATTGCACAATATTTCGACTTTTTAGTCTTCCTCATGTAGGAGGCGAGACATATGGCAGGGGGAAAGATGTGGTCACATCCGAGCCTGCCACATGAATAATTTGATTCATGTGGCAGGCTCGGATGTGACCACATCTTTCCCCCCTGCCATATGTCTCGCCTCCTACATGAGGAAGACTAAAAAGTCGAAATATTGTGCAATTCTTTTGTTTTTGTGTTTTTACGTGTCTCACCCTCCTGCCTTCATCTGTGGTAAGTGACGGGTAACTGTTTATTTTCCCTATCCTATCTTATTTTCAGTGCCTCGCGGCAGTTTCTTTGTTTCCTTTATCCAATTCATGAAGTATTATCATGGTTCTCCGGGTGGAGCCACATTGATTTATTAAAACCTAACGTTTCTGCCATCGCGCTGTGGCTTTCTTCAGGTCCAGCATGATTAGAAATTTTTGCATTTGTGGCTGAGCCGATATACATATTAATGTCCTTTGTAGACATAATTATGCTCTGTTTGAAACAAATAGTAAAATATACATTTATAATATTAGAAGTAAAAATGATCTTCACAAGGATTACAAGTCATTGTAATCTGTTCAAGAAGGAGTCAGATATTCAGGAATAGGTATCATCAGAAAGCTCCCAATATAGCAAACAGTAAAAAGTTAAAATCATTTTTAACTGATATCTCCTTTTACCCCATAGAAGAATTTCTTTCAAAGGTATCTGCAAAATAATTATATTATTTTGTGACTGGTTCTTCCGATACGTACATCCATTTTTTATATAAATATTTTGCTATAAACAGATTTCTTTCCACATCCCACAGAGTCAGTCAGAAGCTTACGCCATATAATTTCATAAAACATTATAAGAATGAATCTGTCCTTGGCATTGTATTTGAATAAAACTCCTCAAGAAACTAGCAGTGTCTGATCATAAAAACATCATGTTTATCAACAAAGTCTTTTTCACCACTGTCAAATAACTTGAAAATGGTAATGGAGACTTTAAATGCTAAAACATGGAGTTTTTTCAATGAATTCGTTTAAATATATGAAAAAAATATTTCCAACACATTGTCTTAAGTGAACTTTCTATGTTACAGGACTACAGTGGCCCATTCCTCCCAGAGGATAATGTATTTGGGTATGTTACATGGCTACCAGATCACAAATTGAAATTTGCCTACCAGCTTAATATAGAACGTGTCCTTCTTTGTTCTGTGGCTGATTCTGTACCTCCTAAAAGTTGTCTGCAGCGACTTCCTGGAGATAGCCTCTCCATTTTGCTTCTGGTATTTGATTATCATATTTATTCAATAAACAAGATCTTCCATTAATATAAAAAAAATCTAGACAAGGAAACAAATAGATATAAGTAGAAATATAATTCCTTATAATATCAAACTAATAAGAAAATAATTGTCAAAGTTATTTCCCTGAATATCTTAAAAAATATTTGAAACGCTTTGAAGTAATAAAAAACAAACATCTATCTAAAAGACATAAAAAAGAAACATTTTACCAAACGTGTTATCAATTTGGAAACATGCACTGAACAACTAAGAAGAAAATTGTATTTAAAAAAGAAATCTCACGAATTATATAATGCCAAAGAAGTCAGAATTATCCCAGAAATTAAAAGAAAAAAAATGTTATACTGAATTCTTGAACCCAAAACATTACAGTAATAGTGAGAAGGAAAATGCTTTTAGGTATTGACTAAAATCAAAATATTGTTTCCATACAAACCTCTCTCTCTACACATATTTCCCAGAGGGAAAATAAAGATATCTATTATAGCTTTCCCTCCTTTTCATGAAACTTATTTCATTTCATCCTTAACTGATTATTTTCAAACTACTGGCAATAAGTTGGGATATAAACATTTACAAGCTTAAATCCAAGTACTACACAATTGGCAAAACAGACTATTTATGATAACACTGGCCTCTGCTGTCTAATCACACACTATTGCTATCCATATTTAAGTCTCATCTTCTACAACATTTTAGAACACGTAGAAGTTTTTGGACTATTTCTGGTGAAATAACTGTCATATTTTTGGATGATGAAGTTTTTTTAATACAGTGGCTTTTTTGTTCAGTTAAAATGAAATTTTCTTTGTTTAGCTGTTCAGTGACTGGATCTCAAGATATATGCAGATATATTTTAAGTCCTTTTATTGAAGTCCTTTCTTTGAGTTTCTTTTAATTTTTCTTTTTTACAATGTATATTTGACAAACATGACTTAAGTTCAGATTGTAATGGAGATTTAGCATTGTTTTCCCAGATTTTGTTTACGTTTAGCTTCATCATTTCATGTTCTGTCAAATTGTGGCACGTGTGTGTATATCCTACATTACAAATAGCACTTACTTCTCCAGTTTAGAAATCTGACTGGTAGATAACAATTAAAAAAAAACCTAAAAAAAAAAACATATTAGTGTATGTACATTTGGTGAACAATTATTTTGATTTGTTTATAGACTGTTGGGAAATGTAAATTCTGTCACATTCCTGTTCTCTGAGAATTCATGGAGACGCGTCCACAGACTATACTTCCAATGATATTAAGCAGTATCTACCATCCCCCAAGCAGCTTGAAACAAAGGGTAGGTACTTATGGGAGCATTCAGTCGAGTAGCTTGACTACTCAGAGGGAGATAATAACTGTTATTGTCTACAGCATGTGAGCGCATGCTTCTATTACTGCTACAAATGAAACAGTGGTTGAAGATACAGAAGTATATTTACAACCCTTTCATGTATACAAACAATAATGAAGATACATAGAGCCTTGGCTATATGTAATAGAACAGTACTACAGCCCAATTGATATAGATACAGTTGCTTAAATGGCTAGGTCCTCAGTTCGGGCTTTGGGCGGACTGCCTCGGCCCGACGCTGCGATGCGCCACTTGTGTATGATGTCCAGCTGACCTTGTTCGACTGGCCAGGTTCAACCCTTGGCTACCCAGTTTTTTTTTTTTTTTTTGGCTGCGCATTCCACCCCTGTTGCAGCCACCTTAACCAAACCCAATAATCCTACCGGGTATAGGGGACCTACAGTTTAATGTGTAATCTGAACTATGGAACCATTCTGGCTTACATCACACTACTCAGCGAGCTGTGCCAGAGGTGAAGGTTGGGTTACAGGCCTTTGAAAATCCCTGCTGAGACAGGGATTTGAACCAGGAACCTTTCAATTTCCAGTCAGATGCTTTAACCACTGAACCACCAGATCATTCCAGTAACCATGACAAAGTTTATCTAAGCATGTTAAAGCATTACTGTGCTGGACAGTGCGAGTTACAATGGGACTATTATTTAATCTTTTGTTGGCCTTACTAGCCACACTCATGACATCATTAGACAGTTTTCTGCACACATTTTAGTGAAACCTGCATTCATACTCCTTTCCTGGCTCAAAAAGTACTGGATACATAAAAAGAATAATACAAATCACACAAAGTTCACTTGGTTTACAGGCATATGACAACATACAACTGTGACATTAATAGAATGTTAAATTCAACCCAAAAAATCAATGATTAAGTAAGTGTCACCACTGTATATAAGATTAATTAACCCTGCAGTAGTCGCGCTCTGAAAAGTCCCATTAGAAATGGCTTGAGTGGACTACATGTGTAATCCACGCGACCACTGCAGGGTTAAATGGTTGAGTTCAGCTTGAAGTTCATCATCTGGGACAGAAAACAATGATGATATAAAATTAAAGTGAATATATTAGTGCCAGCACTTTTCCTTTTATGAGGTTGGCCAAAAAACTAATGCACCACATTTTTTTTCTCAGCCACCAACAATGGTATGAATGTAAAACTTTAGATATGAATTCTTTCAAGTTTTCAGAGTATGTGCGCAAAGTTTCCGTTTCTTCCAACAGATAGTGCACTTGCACCAATGGTTCAACATGGCATCTGTGACTGATGTATGTTAGAAGAAGCATGTTCTCATTGAATTTCTCACTGCGGAACAAGAAACAGTTGGAAACGTTCACAAACGTTTATGTGCAGTTTATGGAGCATTATCAGTTGACAGAAGTACGGATAGTCACTAGGCACAGAGGATGAGGCCATCTGAAAGCAGTTCTGCAGAGCTCCACGATTTGCAGCTGTCAGGAAGGACACCCACGGCTGTAACACCTGACAAGATGCAGCGTGCTGCTGTGCTCATTTACAAGGACAGACGCATAACGACTAGGCAGGTGGCGTTGGAGCTGTCAATCAGCAAAGGAAATGTGGGCATAATCGTCAGTGCTCTTGATTACACAAAAAATTGTTCACGATAGTTTCCGTGCCGTCTTACGGAGGAACACAAAACTCTAAGAAAAACATTTCTTCTAAGTTGTTGCAATCTTTTGAAGCTGAGGGAGAAGCCTTCTTGTCCCGGATTGTGTCAGGTGATGAAACCTGAGTTCACCAATTTGAGCCCGAAACAAAACAGCAATCGATGGAATGACGCCATCCTGACTCTCCACAGAAGAAAAAATTCAAAGCAACTGCTTCCCCTGGTAGTTTTGGGACTGTCATGGTGTTACATTCATTGATATAATGCCGAGAGGCACCACCATTAATTCTGAGGTATATGTGAACATATTAACCATACTCAAGAATTCCAGTGACGTGGACACCATAACAACACAGGTGATTGTTTGCTTGAACATGATATTACATGCCTTCACGCAAGTTCGAGAATGCTGGAATACATCACCAAACAGGGTTGGACAGTGTTATCCCATGCACTTTATAGCTCTCACCTCCCTCAGACTTTCACTTGTTTGGGCTATTGAAGAATGCCATTCATGGGAGACATTTTGAGAAATGGCTTCGTGAACAGAACAAGGGAGTGGTACCGCCACGGCATACATGCTCTTGTGTTTCGCTGGAGGAAGGCCACAGGACAAATAGGGAGTGTAGAAGAAACATGATTACTTCTTGTGTATAAGGTTCATTGTTTTTAATAAATAATTGTTGAAGAAAAAAATGTGGTGCATTAGTTTCTGGGCCATTCTTGTAGACTGGATATTGCTTGTGAGATCTTCCAATTGTGATTGCTTTTTTTTTCAGTAATTCATCCTTCTTTAACATCTAATGACAGGCTCCTTCCTTATAGTTATCAATAATGTACTTGCTTCCTAAAACTTAAAAATATGTTTCCTAAATCATCTGTCCTTCAGATTAATATCTCAGTTAATACCAATTCCTTCTGTCTCCATTTTCAGTTTCCTCTTTCCATCTCATATTTACGTATTGCACTTTTAGCTTTTGTTCATCAATACACATTGTATCCTCAATTATTAAGTTCTCTGCATATCAGAATAATACTACTTGCACTGGTTCCTTAATGTTCTCTTAAAATCTGATGAAATAAATTTCCTTTAATTGTAGTCTGATTTTTATACAGAAGACTAGATGACTCATATACCATATGTAACTCCCTCTTCACCAATAGACCTTAAAATTCTGAATGCCTCTCATCAAGTCCTACATCATTCCAGTTTAAATCTGCCAGTGGTCTGTCCATAAAAGTGTCTCACCTTTATAATCAGTATCTATATCTGATGATAGTGTGAACCATATAAACCCATAAATAAACTGTTCTCTTAGTTTTTTCTCTTGTGTGAGCATACTTTGTAATTTACAGCAATGGTAAGTGATGGTTTTTTATTTTCCTATTTATAATTTATGCTATTTGAGGTAAATAATAATAATAAAAAATTTCGCATAATACTGTGCATGTAATGAAATATTTCCAAGAGAATCACTTGCTTGATTGTTTTACTCTTTCTTTGGTTTATAGGACAGAAATGATCCAAGTGTTGCTGAACATACCTACAATGATATTCCCTTTGAAGCATTTTTCATATCTGATGTGGACAAGCTAAATAAACTTGAAAACTTGGATGGTGCTGATGGCTTTGTTTTCAAGGTGGCACCACTTTACAACATTCATTCTGCAAATCAGTGGTACCTACAGGTAAACTCTGATGCTTCCTGCTACTGTATTTTCTATAGTCACCATATTCTCAACCAGTGACAGATGTACGAATTTTCTGAGCCAGGGAAAAAACTTGGCAGTTATGTAAATGGAGACTTTCCCGGCGTATTGATTCAATGAATTCTTCACGGGTGTCCAGTCAGATGGAGTCAAAGAATGACGACGTTTCAACAACCTCGGTTGTCTTAATCAGTTCTTTGACTTCATCCGGCTGGACACCCGTGAAGAATTCATTGAACTTGACAATTGTTACCCCTTCTAGAATTGTTTTACCGTTCCCTTGAAGGATGTTGCCTGAAACTCCAGAGTGCCCCAGTTTATGCCCCTCCCTCTCCCCCTAGATTAAGCACTGTTCTCAACCCTGGCAGAAAACACTTTTTTGAATGAACTGACAGGTGTAGTTAAATAAAATTATGATAACTGTAACTGCAAATATTAGTATTTAGAGAAAATTTTCCCTGGAACCATTTATACTTAGTATAATATTAAGTGTATTAAAAAAATGATGTTATCTATAAAATTGATTCAATTGTACTTTGTCCAATACTTCTCAAACAGAAATTGCAGTCGTTACTTGTGTACCTTCTTCTACTTTTTAGATGGAGTCACAGTTTTGTTCTTCCTCCCCAAATCTCCCTTTTCAGCCACGACTGTTTTTATTTCAAGATTCAAAACAAACCAGCAAGCCTTTAAAATCAAATCTCCATACAGAATTTTCCTCCTGTCATTTTCATTCGAAATTGGATGGGTATTGGTAAAAGTAGTAGTAGTAGTATATAGAAGGAAATAGGTGACCATTACCTCAAACTTGTATTTGATTTCAGATGTAAGATAGTGGATTAAGGGAATCAAATACTTATTTTTTTTAACTGCTTTACGTCTCTTTTTAACATCGAGGTCTTTAGAGACGGGAAAGGATGGGGGGCAAGGATGGGGGCAAGGAATGGGAAGGAATTCGGCCATGGCCTTTTGAAGGAAGCATCCCGGCATTTGCCTGGAGTGATTTGGGGAAACCATGGAAAACCCAAATCTGGATGTCTGGACGGGGATTCGAACCGCCGTCCTCCTGAATGCGAGGCGAGAACGCTAACCGTTACACCGCCCCGCTCGGTCAAAGACTTGAATGAATTACGAAGGGAAATACTAATAACAAAGGATAGGGAAAATAACTAGGCTTGCAATGAATATTTGCAATTATCTGGCCACTTTTATCCTATTCAACTGAACGCTGAATATCTAGGTGCTATTCTGTCGAATACCAAATACTTAGGAGTTTATTGTAGTTGGATTATTACCTAAAATAAAATGATTGATAATTACAAAAATAATAGTGTATAATCAACTTCTCCAATGTAAAAGCAAAACTAACTAACATATTAAATATCTATTCACTTGAAACATCATAACTGAAAGTTAGAAGTGCAAGATTGTGATGCAGACAAACTATTTTTTCTTCACTGTCAGGCAGTAGTAGTAGTTACAAGGTGAGGGTATTAATTTAATAAAACTATGGCCATAATTTAAGCTTTTCTTGCCTGAATTAATCAATACAAGTGAAACATTGGAAGACACAAATTTTCCCATATCTCAAATTTGTCACTGACAAACTTCAAGGATGATGACATTTTGGCAAATGTTCAACATTTAGCCTAAATGACCTTAAAAATGAGGTTTGAGTATGTTTTGACTATGAAAATACTGCATTAGGTTATGGATCCATATGGTGCCATTGAAGAAGGGCATATTGTATGCTACTACAAGAAATTATTAAAATAGTTACCATCAAACAACTTAAGACACAGTTCAGAATGTGGTATCAGCACTTCGGGCTTCGGAAAGCTATACCTGTTGTTTGTCCTGCATTATGAACTATCTAAAGAAAGCTTTTCACACCTCATGGAAAGGGTTTTTAATAACCGATATTCTGAGGAAGAAATAAGGAATCTGTCACAAATAATTCAACATCGATATTTGAGGTCATCCTTCAAGTATGTCAAAACAGGCTCATAGTAGTACGAGGTTATTATACTTGAACAGGCAGGTGAGAGACAAGTGCAGCATCATGGATTTTGGTGCCAAGCCGGCCGAATATTTTTGCCAAATATTTGACTATTTGGCCAGGAAGTCTGCAGAATATTCAGTATTCAACATATGGCTGAATGTACTATTCGTTCCAATTCTAAAAATAACCCTTCAGTAACCAAAGTATGAAGGCAGCGTCAAGTGAATAACAGGCAAGACAGACACAAAAATACAATATTTCGGTAAGTTTACCATGTCATAATACCTGGTGTGTGCCCACATCCAGAACCAAATGGCTCATTCTCTAGTGCATGAATAAGGTTTTATACCAAAATATTGTATTTTTGTGTCCATCTTACATGTTATTCACTCATAGCTGCCCTCAGACTTGATAAGTGATGAGTTATTTTCCATACCCTTGGTTATTTATATTACGCAAAAGCTGCTTCATTTTTCCTTAGTATAAAGTGAAGTACTCAACTCTTTACCTGAAACACTGAAGGGATTTCAAATAAAAATCTATAAAAGGTAAAATTAGATGAGGAAGGATATCATATTGAAAGTATTTAAAATAAAGATTTGTGAAATGTGAAAGCAGGTGAGTGGGGAAATAGCAACTGAATGTATGGGCCATCACAATTAATTTAGTTGAAAATCCATTCCATAACTGAATGTCTGTAAGACAGAAAAACTTTTGCAGATTTCCCAAGCATTGTTATCAGACATTACATAGCAGTAGCAACAAACCAGATTTCCACATCACTGAGTCTTTAAAATTTCACATTCAACTTCCTCCAACCCATTGCTTGGGCCCCTCCTGCACCCATGTTGAATCTTAAAAATATCAGTCATAAATCTTTCTGTTCCACTTATCTCTCTAAAACTCAAGTTGTATTTCTTTCTAACAGACTCATATTTTCATCAGTCCCAAACTTTTATTAGTCTGAAATAGTATTTTTCTTGAATTGAATTGAATTTTATTTTATTCATGAAGTCATAATTTATGACATAGGACAAGTCATCAGTAATTACAATAAGCATTACAATATAATTTTTTCACACAATATAGGATTACATATCATTATTATAATTATCATACTTACAATTGCACAGTCAATACATATGTTCACTGAAGTTAAATTAATATTTCAATGTTTTACAAGTTACAATACAAAATAATTTAATCATGTTTGTTCATTTCTCGATTGTTCATATATTCATTGACACTATAGAAGCTATTGACTAATAAAAAAAATTTTAGCTTATATTTAAAATTATGTAAATTTGAAATTTGTTTTATGTTTTCAGGAAGAGAGTTGTACAGAATTTTAGGCTGGTAGAGTACACTATTTTGGTATAGAGCTTTCTTGTGCCACTCTATATGAAAATTATTCCTATTCCTTGTTTCGTGTTTATGTATTTCCTTATTTAGCGCTGCATATTCCTGATGTGATTTCAGGAAGCAGATACACTCAAATAAATATATACATGGTAGAGTCAGTATTTTTAGTTCTTTAAAAATATCCCTGCAGGATTCTCTACGTTTCATACCTTTCATGATTCTTATAGCTCTCTTTTGAAGTATGAATGCCTGTTTTGCATGTGTTGAATTTCCCCAAAAAATTATACCATATCTTAATAAGCTATGCATATATGATTAGTAGGCACACAACATTGTTTTCAAAGAGCAGCAATCTTTGAGCATTCATAAAATATAAAAACATTTGCTTAACTTCTTATTCAGTGATTCAACATGTTTATCCCACTTTAAATGTTCATTCAACCATATTCCTAAAAATTTTGTGTCATGTATTTGTTTTATATAGGTATCTCCTATCTTCACTAAATTACTACTGTTATTTTTGTTTATTATATGAGTGAAACTAATCCATACTGTCTTTTCATGATTTACAATCAAGCAAATATCATGGAACCACTTTTCCACTTCTTTTGTTGTTGCAGCAATTTTCTGTTGTAGGTCAACTTCATCCTGCCCTTTTATAAAAATATTAGTGTCGTCTGCAAACAATACCTCATCAGCTGTTAATAAGTGATTTGGTAAATCATTTATATATATAAGAAATAGTAAGAGTCCTAAGACTGAGCCTTGTGGTACTCCGTGGTCAACTTTCTGATACTCTGAAAAATATTCTTTACCATAATGACATACTTTTACTCTCTGGTACCTGTTGGAGAGATATGATTTAAACCAATCATATGCTTTGTCACGAATACCGTATCTGTACAATTTTATTAATAAGAGGTCATGTCTAATAAGATCAAAGGCCTTGGACAGGTCTAAGAATAACCCACTGTTTATTTCACCCTTATCCACTGCACTGAGAACAGTATTCAGAAAATTGTAAATGGCTGTTTCTGTGGACCTATTTTTCCTAAACCCATGTTGTGAATTGCTTAGTATTTTGTTTCTAGTGAGAAAATCAGTGAGCCTTTCATACATTACTCTTTCAATTATTTTTGAAAAGCCAGGTAGTAGAGACACAGGTCTGTAGTTCTTTATTTTATATTTGTCATCCTTTTTGTAAAGTGGTGTTACTGTTGAATACTTTAGTTCTGTTGGGAATAATCCTGCGCTAAAGGAATCATTAATAATATCTGTAAGCTGGGAAACAATGTATCCTGAGCTGAGTTTAATGATTTTGTCTGGGATCCCATCAATACTGCAGGACATTTTATTTTTTAATTCCCCATTGGCAGTACAAGATTCCTGCTAAAGGGAAGATGGTAACTGATTGTGATAGGACGTTGAGTTCATCATATGACTTCCAACCGCACTCCCAATTTGACTTAACTCTACTTTATAAAAAATATCCCGTCCTAGGTTCCAGGAGTACAGTTTTTCTTTTTTTTTCAGTTGCTATCCTTATCATTTAATTTCTTTCCCCCATTCTAAAATTCAGAGTATTATTGAATTCCAAGCAATGAGAAAATTATATGTAACTGTAATACGATCTTCTTCTATATGGTAGTGTCTCTATTGCTGTGCAACACAGTGACTATAAGGTCTGTGTTTGTAGACAGCTCTCAGTCACTACCTCATGCCAACCACCCTACAAATCCTCTACTTACATTTGGCAAAAAATATAAACACCTATCAGCTTGCTTACCCCCTACATTGTTTCTCATCACATTCAATTTCCATTTCAGATAATCTCTGATATCTAACTTTTTATATAGTTCTAAGATAATAATAAGAATGAAAATTCTTTTTGGTAAGTAGGCAATCGAAATTAGAAAGAGTAGAGAAAGTAAACCCATCACTCGCCATAGGTGATGATATGAAGGCTGTGATGAACATTTACATATTTATTCACTTTTCCAATGTATGAAACCTTAATAACTCTCCAGATAAATCCTTTAGCCTTGGACACTCATATGGGAAACAATGTGAGAGCCTCATCCTGGGCATAATGAATAAGACATTTATGACAGAATCTGTCTTGAAGTGCTGATGTGGTCCAGAAATTTAGTTTCCATGATTTTGACCTGGATACACAGTAAAAACCATCCCTTGACCTCCTAATTATTTTTTAAACATCTACTCACTAAAAATTACGGCCTCACCCATATAATCTTTCTTGATGTCAACGTCTCCTCTCTGAAAAGTTCTGTCCATATCAAACCCACAAAATCCCAACAGCACTTTAAATTTGATAGCTTCCTTTGGTTCTGGCCAAATTCTCCCTCTCCTCCAACATGGTGTTCTGATGCAGTAACATCTACTTTAACACATACACACACAAAAACTCCCTCATATATCTACAATACTTAAAAAAAAAAAATCCCTCATTCGATACTTCTGCAATCTCACTAAAATCTTCATAACTCTAAACTCTCCCATCAAATTAATATATAAACAAATGTTCCATACACTTTACAACTTCCATCCTGTATATCCTAAAATCAACTGCAGTCTCTACTTTCTTCAACATATGAGCCATAGCTTTCATCATTAATATGACTCCTACATCCCTTCCCACAAATGTTAGTCCTTTCTTCCTCAACCCTTTCCTAATCTATATATCTATAAATGAGAAAGTTCGGATGTGTGTTTGGATGTCGGCAATCAATCACGCCTTAATAACTCAACATATTTAAATGAAATTTGGCATGAAGTCAGTTAATTGTGTGCGAAGTGCAATAGGATAGATTTTATCCCGCAAAAACGCATAGTTCTTTTAGAAATTGCCATTAATATCAATTCGGAAGCAACAAAGAGTTTCCTACTTCTTAGATAGCCGTGCCACGTTTACTCTTTGCTTTTTAAGTAAATCGCAAACACTACTTCTCAGAAATAAAGCAAAAACCTACTTACATATGCAAGTTTGTGTTTAGTTTAAAAGCCATAAAACTGACGCACTTGACAAATAATTGTTTTGAAGTAGGAAATATAAATCTGTACTTAACCTTAAATTAAAAAGGTATGTACTGTTGTCAATTCGCAAGAAGATGTTTTCATTTGCGTACATAAAATAGTATGACATCTTAAATATTACACCACGTGAAAATCAGAGCTTGAAAAAAACAACGTAAAATGCTATGAGTATACCAGCACGAAAGTCGATTTACTAAAAGTGCAAAATGCCAGTGCCCGAAATGTCGTAATTATAAAAATGTTACGGATTACATTCTACCTCGGTTTAATTTATTTCCTGTGTCTCTTCTTTTTTGCTACCATACAGTCTCTGTAATATTACAAATTATTTTTGCCAAAATTTAAAACTTAACTAACCCTTTTTTTGTTAAAAATTTTTACTTACTGTTCAATTTCTACAAATATCTAATAAATCCTTCACTTAAAACGAATGTATTCAATGGCCTAACGTATAAACTTATTGTTTCATGAAGCTATATTGGAAGTCGTTTACAACGCGATACACCTCTTTTACACGGAGCATATGAAAGCTGCTTATTTATTACTAATAATAATTAAATTCCTTCTGCCTTACTCTGCAACAAAAATATTCTGGTCCAGGCAGCATTTCATTCAAACCACTATCTCTGCTAATATTGCTGCTACAAAATCAAACGATACGAACACACCTCAACACATTAAATGCATTGAAACTACATTTCGAGAATAGAATTTTCTATATCAAGATTCCTAATTAGTGTAGCATAAATTAATATCCCAATTAATTTCATTATACACGTTACTAAATCACGAGCAGTAAGTGACACATTACCGCGATGTAAACTTGACCAACAATATTAACGAAAGTTGTCTTAGAGTTGAAGAGAATTATGGAATTACCATTGAACAACGTAAGTTACAAGCATTTTAGTATATTTTTTTTTAATTATGTTACTTCAATAACTGTCAAGCATTTTAGTATAAATTTTTTAATTACGTTACTTCAATAACTGTCATCATGCTGACGCCATAGTTAATGCGGCTGAATGTAGTTCAATATTCGGTTCATGTACCATCGCGATCTGAAATGACAAGTTTATTTTGCTATTCATAACGTCACTAACATGCAATAGTGAATGTATTAATGCGCAAGTGATAGAAGCTTTGATTTTCTAGCTGTAATATTAGAAGAGATGTGCAGCCTGGGCCAGAATAACTGAAACATTATTAAGTATTCCATGAGCGCCATTTTAGTGACGTCGTGTACCGATATTGTATCAAAAGATTTATAATAAGCAGGACACGCGGCGTGTTGCCCGAACTAAATTTTTTCAAATTTATAAATGTTTTATTCAGATAGTGGAGTAGCATACAAGCTGAAGTGGTAATTTGCTGGTAGACATTGAATTCTTTCTGCAGATTGAGAAACCAGTTATGATGAAAGAATCAATTACTACTTTTACATTGAAATTTATATTTTAACGCAGAATTAATGGATCGAAACGAACGAACAATAGTAATCTGGTCTGCAGGCATTCAACTGTTTCCAAAGATAGAGAAATCAACATTAAAATACGTAAGTTTCTGTTTTAAAGCAGAATTAATTGATGAAACCAATATATCCTCAAAACAAAATCAATATTCAAAGAGCAAATTAAATTATTTTTTTAAAATATTTTTGCAGATATTCAGAGAAGGTTAAAATATTCATTTTTAGTTTCGCATTTTTTAATTTTTTTTTTTAACTAAGATTAATGTCCTTGGGCCACTTAAGTATTCATTTGCTCTTTGAATGTTAGTATTTTTATGGATATTTAGTCGATTCCATCAATGTATTACTAATATTTCGACGATTTAAGTTTCCATTAATTAAAAGTATATTCGTGAGACTTGAAATTAGTAATTTTAAGATATGCCGCGTAAAAGAAAGTCAAATCTTTCAAGGAAATGCAAGAAACCTAGGACTATGAAAATAGCCAAAACCCAGGAGACAATCCTCAAGCAGAGCTGCAAAGGGTTGAGCACTTGGCACGTCTTGGGGCTTCTGCGGCTGCTGAATTACCGGAGCAGTCGCAAGTTGGGCGACGACAGCAAATTGGACACTTGGTGTCGGGAAGATCTGCCCAGAAACCGGAAAAAACGCGAGCTCGGTGCAGAGAACAAGCCGAACGGCAATCCATCTGCAAGAGCTGCAGAAACACCTGAAGCAAAGGAAAAGGCGGCTACAACAACACGCCGCGTATCTGACATTGCAACGAGTTGCCGAAACACCTGAGCAAATGCGAGCTCAGGCGAGAAGAACAAGCCGTCCGTCAGTCGATTTCAAGAGCCCTTGAAACACCGGAGCAAGCAAAAAGTCGGCGACGACAGAACGCCCGACATTTAGCATCACAACGGGTTGCTGAAACTTCTGAACAATCGCGAGCTCGGCGACATCAGCACGCCAGGTATATGACATCACAAAGAGGTAATGTCATCGTGGATGAGTTAGAAACCCGTAGACGAGCTGTTGCTGATAGGGTGGCGCAGAGACGACAAGCGTTCGTTAAAAACACGTGGTCCGTATTTGAAAAAGCTGCTTTTCATTACGATGCGACTATTGATTATGGTAGCCACTGCCTCTTAAAAGTTGAAAAAATGAATAAAGAATGCAGATTTTGTGGGGCTCTGAAATGGAAGGAAGAAACTGCAGGAATGTGTTGTTCAGGAGGAAAGGTAGCCATTCCTTTAATAGAGGAGCCGGTGGAACCATTGAAACAGCTGTTTTCTTGCAACACGGATGAATCGCGGCGATTTTTGAATATTATCAGAAAGTATAATGCTTGCTTTCATATGACGTCTTTTGGAGCCGATAGAATTGTTGCAATGCAAGGATTCTCACCAACATTTACTATTCAGGGGCAAGTATATCACCGAATTGGATCCATGCTTCCTTCGTCGAATACAGAACCACAGTTTTTACAGATATACTTCATGGGCGATGAAGAAGCAGAAAGTGAAAGACGTTATAGAATTATTGAAGGGACTGAGAAAGAGATCATACAAAAAATACAGCGGGTATTACACAACAACAATGTCTTGGTTAGGGAGTTCAAAACGGCTTTGGAGAACATGTCCGATGTAAGCTGCAAAGTAGTGATCCACCCCGACCGCGTGCCACGTGGACAACACGAGAGATGCTACAACGCATCTACAAGCAACGAGATCGCAGTGGTGATAGCAGGTAATGAACAAACCACTACACGAGACATCGTGCTGCAAGCGCGCGACGGAACAGTCTGCAGAATTGCCGACACGCATAGATTCTACGACGCTCTGGAGTACCCGCTGATATTTTGGAAAGGACAAGAGGGGTATCACTTTGATATACCCCAAATTAATACATCTACCAGACTACCAGTTCCAAATAAAAAGGTATCCTGTATGGATTATTATGCATTTCATATTATGGTGCGTCATAATGATTTTAATCTACTTCTGCGCTGTAGGCAACTTCTGAATCAATTTCTGGTAGATATGTATGTCAAGATGGAAAGTGAGCGATTGAGATACATATCTCTAAATCAGAACAAGCTGCGCGTAGAAAATTATATTCATTTACAGGATGCAGTAAGAACCGACAGTACTGTAAATCCTAATAATTTGGGACAAATGGTGATCCTTCCATCATCATTTGTAAACAGCCCAAGGTACCTCCACGAGTACACGCAGGACGCATTCGCTTACGTTCGCAGTTACGGGCGACCGGACCTTTTCATCACTCTTACCTGCAACCCCGCCTGGACTGAAATTACGGAAGAACTTATGCCTGGACAAAGAGTGACCGACAGACACGATCTGATAGCTAGAGTTTTTAAAATAAAGGTCCAAAAATTAGTTGCTGTTCTCACTAAAGGTAAATTATTTGGTGAGTCTCAATGTTTCATGTACTCTATTGAGTGGCAAAAGCGTGGACTGCCCCACGTGCATTTATTGCTGTGGCTCAAGGAAAAGTTGCGTCCAAACCAGATCGATGAAATTGTATCTGCTGAGATCCCTGACCCTTACACTGACAAAAGATTATACGACATAGTAGTTACATACATGATCCACGGCCCCTGCGGTGTACAAAATCAAAAATCACCGTGCATGAAGGACAGGAAATGCACGAAAAAATATCCTCGAGTGTTATTAAAACAAACGCAAACAAATAACAATGGATATCCTCTGTACAGACGGAGAGCCCCCGAAGACGGAGGGCGCACTACCCAAATAAGAATCGGCGGCAATCGCGAGGAAATTGTGGTGAACAATAGCTGGATTGTACCTTACTCCCCCTTACTTTCAAGAATATTTAATGCCCACATAAATGTAGAGTTTTGTAACTCAGTGCAGGCAATAAAATACATCTGCAAATATATTTACAAGGGGAATGATAAAGCTATTTTCACTGTTCAGAAAGGGAACGCAAACATTGATCCCAGAGACGAAGTGCAATCGTTTAGGGCTGGGCGATATGTGAGCAGTAATGAAGCAGCGTGGCGGATCTTGAGTCTTCCGCTGCACGAAAGACACCCCACTGTGACTCACCTGGCTGTACATTTGCCAAATGGTGAAAGAGTTTTCTTCACAGAGCAGAATTTTCGCGAAAAACTGGCGACGCCTCCTAGGACGACATTAACTGCATTTTTTAAACTTTGTAAAGAGGATCATTTTGCAAAAACCCTACTTTACGCCGAAGTTCCTCGCTATTATACGTGGAATCCTTCAAAGAAAGAGTGGAAGCGCCGTGTACAAGGTACTCCAGTTGAGAACTGGCCAGATGTGAAGGCAGGAGATGCACTGGGCCGCATATACACAGTTCACGTTAGCAACTTCGAGTGTTACTGCTTACGGATGTTGCTCAACCATGTGCGAGGTCCGACGAGTTTCCATGAACTCAAGACAGTTAATGGACAACAACAGACAACGTACAGAGAAGCGTGTGAGAGGTTTGGGCTACTGGAAGACGATAACCACTGGGACGCTACGATGGAGGAAGCTGTGTTATGTCGCTCTCCAGCAAAAGTGAGAGAGCTTTTTGCTATTTTAATAAGCACATGCGGATTATCCAATCCTCTGTATTTATGGGAGAAGTATAAAAAGCTTTGTCAGAAGATATCACTCACAGATTTCAAGGAATAAATGAGGCAGATAACAATTATATTTTCAATGAAACACTTATATTGATTGAGGACAAAATATTATCAATACAGGGGAAACAATTAGCTGATTTTGGTATGCCTACACCACAGCGCATGAGAGAATTGTCAAGTGATGTAATTAGAGAGCTCAACTATGACGCAGCAGCTTTAGAGGTGTACGTGAAAGAAATGGAGCCACGTTTATTGCCTGAACAGAGGGAAATCTTCAACAAAATATTGCGACGTGTCGAGAATGAGGATGGAGGTATCTTTTTTCTAGACGCACCAGGGGGCACGGGCAAAACATTTCTTCTCAATCTGCTTTTGGCACAAGTTCGCAAAGACAGAAATATAGCGCTGGCTGTTTCATCTTCGGGAATTGCTGCAACATTGCTCAGTGGTGGACGGACTGCGCATTCTGTTTTCAAGTTACCGCTTAATCTTACAAGCGAAGAAATCCCGACGTGCAATATAAGCAAGAACAGCAGCCGTGGCACTCTCTTGCAGCAGTGCAAGCTGATAGTGTGGGACGAGTGCACTATGTCACACAAGCGCGCAGTTGAGGCCCTGAATCGCAGCTTGCAAGACATACGCGGCAACCGAACGCCGATGGGAGGTGTAGTGGTTTTGCTCGCTGGCGATTTCCGCCAGACTCTTCCCGTTATTGAGAGAGGTACTCCGGCAGATGAAATGAACGCATGTCTCAAGGCGTCGCCACTATGGGCTACGGTGGAAAAGCTAAATCTCATCACCAACCTGCGAGTCCAGTTATATAACGATCTAGAATCAGATTCATACGCCCAAAAGCTGCTGGAAATTGGAGATGGTCGTCTGCAAACAGATGAGGATGGAATGATTCACTTCACATCTGATTTCTGCAATGTTGTCAGCTCTGAACACGAGCTCATTACTAATGTTTTCCCAGATATACAACTAAATATTAACGACGAAAACTGGTTATGTGAGAGGACAATACTTGCTCCGAAAAATGACTCTGTTGCCAAAATAAATAAACAAATATTAGAGGTAATAGCAGGAGAAGTGACAACATACTCTTCCATCGATACTGTAATGTCAACTGACGATGCTGCCACCTATCCCGTCGAGTTTTTAAACTCTTTGGAATTATCTGGGGTGCCGTCCCACAAACTGGAGCTTAAGGTTGGCGCTCCAGTTCTCCTGATGCGTAATCTCGACCCCCCAAGATTGTGCAATGGCACCAGATTACGAATAACAGAACTAGGAAGAAACATCGTGAAGGCGACAATTCTTACCGGTGCATCTAAAGGGGAAGCCGTATTAATTCCGCGTATTCCAATCATTCCCAGTAATATTCCCTTTCAATTTAAAAGATTACAGTTCCCATTAAAAACTGCATTTTCAATGACAATTAATAAATCACAGGGTCAAACGTTAAAAGTGGTGGGAATATATTTGGATACTCCTTGCTTTTCCCATGGTCAATTATATGTTGCCTGCTCGCGGGTATCGACTGCAAAAAATTTACATGTTTTTTCAGAAAATAACAAGTCATACAATATTGTATATACCGATTTATTAAAGTGAAAATACTCCTAACATACATAATATTTTTATTGTTTTAAAAATTCAATGTAGTTGTTGTGGAACATAAATAAATGTTTCTTCTTTTACTGCAATATTTCTTACTACTATTACTAATAAAATAGCTCTAATATAAAGTGTATGGTCGTATAGACCTGATGACAAGGCTTCTTTACGTCTGCGCAGTCAGCCCCTTTCATAGCCCCTTAACCTAACCCAGTAATCCTACTGGACGAAATGATCTACAGTTCAACGTGGAATCAGAACCAAGTGTATTCTGGCAGTACTTCACATTACACAACAACCTATGTCAAAGGATCTATGAAAATCCTCGCCGACACTGGGATTCAAGCTGGGGACTTTTCCATCTCCAGCTGGACGCCCTGACCACTGAGCAACCAAACCTCTCAAGAAAATCATATTACTTACAACACTCTTCAACGCGGACGAAGTCGCGGGTAACTGCTAGTTTATTATATTTGCTTCAGGAGACTACCTAAAGACAAGACTAAACTAATTCACAAGTACCAACCCTTAACTGGATCCTTCTTTTGTGGTGGATTACTTTCAAAGCATGCAATTTGCCATAATTACCTATTAAAATTAATTAACTTGCAAAACCTTCCCTGTCTGGATATGCCACCTGTACCCTAATCCTGCCTACATACTGGCTCACCTACCTTCATTGCTTAATCTTCATTGTTGGCCTCATCATTAATCAGTTGCACATGAGAGTGAATAATTTTCCTAAAAACCTACATTATACAGTTGCCAATTTCACAAACTCCAATTAACTCAGCTGCCATAGAATTAGAACTGCCGGAAACCATCAAAGCCAGCATTCCATTTTAATGTAATAAGTGTGGAATGAATATAATGTTCTCAGGTGACTAGCCAAGTGAACAAGGTATTTACACACAATATTTTGCTCATAGAATTTTCTGTTGCTACTTTATTTCACTATAAGATAGCAACAATGATTTTGATTGTCAAAATAACATGTGTAAACACCTTGTTCACCTGAGAACATTGCATTAATTCTCAGTACCGAGAGATACTTCGTTCTTAAGTATGGAATGGCTCACCAACATATTCTAAATACCATCCATCCCTCTGGCCTCAGTCTTCAATAAAATCTGCTATTTTCCCGGTGCTGTCATTGACATTTTATTTTACTAAGATGCTATTATTTACCATAGAATAGGGTGTGCCAGTAAAAACACAAAATAAAATATGAATGGTGGCCTCACCATAATCACTGTGGTGTCACAGGCATCTGAAAGTTCTTCTTGTTGATTAAAAGACCTAGGATGTTTTGTTTTTACATATTCATACCTTCTGCTATAATAGGTGAGCGTTAACCTAATACCATTTTAAAAAAATGTTGTGACTAAATTGGTTTGCAAATTATAGGAGGGAGAGACAAATGAAAACATATTATTATTATTATTATTATTTTTTAATTTTATGTATTGTTCACACATACAAGTCACCTGTATCATTTTTCGCTATAGTCTCCTCCACACTCAATGCATGTCATCCAATGCTTCCGAAGTGCCTGAATTCCATATGAAAAAATTATTTTAGACTACACAACCACTTGTGCACTGCCTGGCACACCTCGTCATAAGACTGAAATTTTGTCCCAGAAAGTGCTTCTTTTAGGGGTACAAACATATGGAAATCACTTGGGACAAGGTTGGGTGAGAATGGCAGATGAGGTAGTCATTACAAATGCATGTCTACAATTGTTGCGACCATTGCATGGACCCGTGTGGGGCTACGCATTGTCATATTGCAGAAGAACATCTGTCAATAGCAATCCACGCCATTTTGTTCTAATGACAGGCCAAAGATAATTTTTGAGGAGGTCTGTGTATGTGTTACTGGTAACAGTGGTCCCTAGTGGCATGTAGTGCTCCAAGAGGATGCCTTTCTTGTTCCAAAAGGGGGTCAGCATAACTTTCCCTGCTGATGGCTGGGTTTGAAACTTAAATGGTTTTGGTCATGTCAAATGGTGCCATTCTTTTCCCGCTCTCTTCAATTCAAGCTGATGGTAATGGATATAGGTTTTGTCTCCAATGATGATTTGTGAAAGAAAGGCATGAACATTGCGTTCTTCACACACATCAACACGCCACTTCTTCAATTCCGGAGTCAGCTGCCGAGGCACACATCGTGCAGTCACCTTATGAAACCTGAGCACATCATGCATAATCTGATGTGCAAAACCATGACTAATGCCTGCAGTTGTTGCTTTGTCATCAAATGTCACTCATCGGTTTTACAATATGATTGCTGTGGTCTCGGGAGTCACAACACTATGTGCCTGGCCTGGGTGCGGAGCATCAGCTACAAACTTCACACCATTTGCGAACTTCCTACACCATTAATACACTTGATGCTGTGACAAACAGTCATCCCCATACTGTACCTTCATTCTGCAATAAATGTCTACAGGTTTTACATCTTCATTTTGCAGAAATCTAATCACCGATTGATGTTCTTCTATGGTGCACATTGCTAGTTGGACAGCTATCTTTATACTATTCCTGGGCTGGTGCTTGTGTATCTGTAGTGTGTTACTATCTGTGGGGACATCCGGGCACATTATTTCAAACAGGTGTACCATCTTACAGACCACTGGCATGCATATTCGATTTTATATTACACTTTTTAAGTTTTCATTTGATTGTCCCTCGTATATTTATGTCTTTATATAGGCTTTATGATGTACTGAAACTCATATATTGAGTTATATCAAAGTTAGGAGCAACCCATTATCTGCGAACTAATATTGATTTGATCAAAGACATGATTTGAAAAATATTCAGAAGAGAAATTTGGAGTACTTTTAATTCCTTGCTCGTGTCATCTAGAAAAAAGGACAAATTTTGAGTATTCAGCTGTAACAGAAGGTAGGTCATTCACATTTATCAAAAAAAGTGTACCCAGTATAAAATCCTGAAAACTACACATCTGATGAACCACAACAAAAAAATCCGTACAGCATTAAAATGATCAAATGATACTTTCTGATCAAAAGGTAAGAACTAGACCATTTATTACCCATTTCATCTATACCACTATACCTTAGTTTTTGTGCATGTATAGTTTATAATCAAACACTCATATGCCTTAAACCAGCATTTCTCACCTTTTTCAACCGCAAGACCACTAAAAGGCCAGAAAAATATAAAAAATAATTCAATTCTGTGTATCACTGACTTATATGGGCCCCAGCTCTCATAAAACAGTTATTAATGTAATCCTCTTTCTTTGATGCAAGCTAAACTGTATTTATTATAGTAACAATGTAGTCATATCCCCATACCTCTGAAATACCAGATTTTTGCCTGGTCAATAATATATTTATGGCTATGGCTTACTCACTCTTATAGCCTTGTGCAGTATGATTATGCATTTTATGTGAACAATTTTTATCAATTTATTTTTGGTTATGAATTAAATTTTCAGTGTTCTGCATGCAGACAACTTGTCCCGTCTTTGCGTACCGGTCCTTTTGAACACTGAATTGTTATACGGTTTATTTTTATATCTTATGTGGTGGTATTCTCTGTTCTACATGGCCATTTCAAGTTTTGGAAAAGTAATTCAAAACAACTAATGTATGCCTTTTTTTATAAAGTGCCTTAACTACAACACTTTCAATTTAACCTGGAAGTAGAGAAATGTTAAATAGAAAACTTAGTGCATTACTTACTTATGTGGACCACCTATCATAACTAGTCAAGAATTTTTTTCGTCACCTAAATAGATTCTTAAATAACAAAGGATAGGGAAAATGACTCATTACTCGCCAAAGTTGAAGGCTGCAATGAGTGAACCATATGAGACAAACAAATATATATACAACATTTCAGTTTTATACCTTATTCATATACTAGGGACCAAGTCATATGGCTTGAGAGGTGTGCACATGCCTAAGTTTTAAAGTGGTCAGTATCTAGAAAGTGTTCAATAAACAAATGATTCTGTGCAGCAATGGCTCTTCAAAGCTGGTGTCATGATACAACAAATACGTTGATAAAAATGGTGACTTTATAGAATTGTAGCATAATGTGTGTAAAACATTAAGCAATAAAAATATTTTTTTATAAATTCTTTTTACACACACACACACATATATATAGAGTGGCCCAAAAGTAGGTATACAGTTACATATATAGCACATTTAATCCCATAGATGCTCAAAATGTCCAACTTTGGCATTGATGCATTCCTGC
Organism: Vandiemenella viatica; assembly: GCA_031002005.1. NCBI lineage: Eukaryota > Metazoa > Arthropoda > Insecta > Orthoptera > Morabidae > Vandiemenella > Vandiemenella viatica. Next base: position 120,670,908 of record JARYHS010013631.1, on the reverse strand, counting down.
AACCTGTCCATGACACTCTCACACACAATGTGACACAAACGAATTTCCTTAAACGCATCATCGATGGAATTCTTCAACTGTACTACTGTGACGGGTTTTCTGGAATAAACCTTATTCTTTACTACTCCCCAGAAGAAGAAATCCATTGGAGTTAAGTCTGGGGAATGTGCTGGCCAGTCAATTCTCCCCCATCACTCAATCCAATGCTGTGGGAATGCCTCATCTAGATACCTACAGACCGCCAAAAAAAAATGTGGTGGGGCCCCTGTTGAAAGAACAATTGGGTATTTGACTACTTCTTGAAAATGGTTTTAAATTGTTTATTGGTACACTTTATTCACCGAGTGAAGAGATTTTTAGATGGCACTGCATTATTTTGCGTAAAATTGAAAGTTAAAATTCAAAGAATTTAATAGCCTGCCAAAACGCTCCTTCACTGCCTGGCACGTGCATTGACAGTCGTGACCTCACACATCTGTAAACGCTGCCGCTGCGAATAGAGCATTTCCTATTACTGAAGTTTTCAATTATTTTTATTGTTTGTTGTTGGTTACTTCTTGTTATTAATGCAAGTTTGTTTTGAATATAAAATCGAAAACAATTTGTAAAAGCCTACAGTGGAAAAATATTGAAAGTAGACGCCTTATTTGTGGGACTAGCTATAGAAACAACCACTGAGTTTTATTCTGTGGAGCTTAAAAATGTAAAAACTTCAATTTGATATTGCGACAAAGTCACTTACGATATTTCAACCAATGCCTCATACAGCTGATGCCTTTTCTAACGCCATGTTATTAAAACTAATTAATTTTAAATTTTAATTTAATTGCATTGGAGGACACACTCCGGTGGCAATTTCCCTACACACCCAACTTCCCCCTATCCTGCACCCACCTACGATTTTCTGTGAAGCTCATTTACACCGCGATTTCGTAGAGTTAAATGTAATACGTTGTTTAAGGTGAGAATTGTTAGGGTTAGGGTCCTAAGGTTCGATCCTAGCTTCGGAATATGTTCAATTTATTTTCTTATGTCATTTTCTTTGGATACTAGTTACTGTTGGTTGCATCACATAATCATTTTTTCCGAAAACCCACCAAAACATCTTTTTTTTTTTTTTTTTTTTCTGAAGGCTTCACAACTTTTTGGATAACAAGCAAATTACAACCGTTTGAAACAACCAAAGATTTCAAAAAGGAAATTGGACATTACTTGCACGCCATAAACAGGCTTTTTTTTTTTTTTTTTTTTTTTTTTTTTTTTTTTTTTTTTTTTTTAATATTACTTGCACATTAAAAGTAAATACCGCCTAATAGATGCAGTTATGTCAGGAAGGTAACCTGCAGTTGTATCGTCAGGTAAAAATTCCAACGAAAAGGACACAACACGTTCCGGAACTGTTGAAAGATTTCTACAAGTGATTTCACTTCTAAAATAAATTCCATTATTCGCCGCCGTGCACCTGTATTTTTTGCATGATATTCTCCCTCTGGTAAGTTTAAAAATTAAAAGTTTTCATGTAGGGTAGCAATTTGTTTCAAACGCTTGTATGAATTCTTCGAATAAAAACATAACAGTGCAAAAAACAGCAAACAAAAACGAAAAAAAATGCACGCAAAAAATATTATCCCAACCAAGGTTCAAACATAGGACGTTCTGAATTCCATTATAACTCTTCAATCACACAGCTATCAGGACACTACTTCTTAATTGCTTCTCTTTATGTTAATAGCAAACACTTCACAGTTTCTTCGTGTGAGATGAAGTGAAACGAGGTAGGTAAATGAATAAACAAACAAAGTCAGTTTTATTGACAACAAAATATCATTTATCTATAAGCCTTAATCTGCAATTAAGAAAAATGGCCCACAAGATCCAGTTGTTCCGAGCGTGGTGAGTGAGCGGTTAACGCTCTAGCCTCGCATCCAGGAGGACGCCGCACAGTGTGATAATTTCTAAATCTAGAGGGACAAAAGTCAGTTTTGATAATAGTCTACGCAGGCAAAATAGTTTTTTATATTCAAAGTAGATAAACCATATTACTCGGAACAAAGGTTTATTTTCCACGAATTCACTCCTAACAATAGAAAAAATAGTTTGAAAAATAGCTTGGGACTCATGTGATCCACCGATCAAGCGCTCCAGTCGGCTGCGCCATTTGACTGAGCTTTGTCAATGATTACGCTGTGTTTCTGTGTGTTAGTAGTGACTTGTGTGTTTCTGTTGCTTTTGGCGATCCTCAAGGTAAGTTTATGCGTGCTTTTTCCATGATACATTAGCATCATTAAAACAGGGCGAGATTATTTTTAATTAAAAAAAAACTACTGAGCCAATTTCATGTTGCGTTTTAGTTAATTATACCTCATTATATTGGTCTCTTGCTATATTTATTTGAAAGAGCTGCTTATTAGCTACAAGAAATACCTTCATTTGTTTGCACATATTTGCGACACCCATACAACTTTTCTTTATTTTCACTGCACAAATTTCGTGTACAGAATTTTTCGACGTATGGTTTGCTAACGCACAACAATCAAACTCTAACTTTCAATTTAAATATAAGTGAGTCTCAAATTGAAGCTGTTACATTTTTAAGCTCAGCAGAATAAAAGTCAGGTTTTTTTTCTGTAGCCAGCCCCACAAATAAGGTGTCTATTTTTGATATTTTTTCCGCTGCAGGCTTTTACAAACTGTTTTCGATTTTGTATTCAAAATGAAATTTCATTAATAACAAGAAATGACCAGCAACAAACAATAAAATAGTTGCAAACTTGGATAATAGGAAAAGCTCCTTTCCCAGCCACAGTGTTTACAGACGTGTGACGTCACTCAAGCAACCACCTATCCTAGAGTGTTTTAAGTCACGTGACCAGAGGTAAGAAAAGTATAATTTTTATTTCACTTTTTTATGTAAAATAATCCACTTTTCTTTTCAAAATTGAAAAAATTAGCTTCCTGAAGCATTAATATACGAGAATGAGTTCAATTTATAATATTTTTTAATACTATCAAATAGCCTATTCCGTGGAGTAGAGCAATGCTTGCAGTTGTGGCACCACTACTTTGATCAACATGTCAAGATATTTGGGGCCATCAACACTTCCATCAAAAAAGAAGGGACCCACGACACCATTGCAAGATATGTCACCCCACTCTGTGACATCTGGCTGATTCAATTACATAGTCATAATGACATGTGGGTTTTCATCAGCCCAGCACACACAGTTATGTCTGTTGATATGACCAGACTTCATCTGTCCACATGATTTCCAAAAGCAGTTCTGGTTGTTCAGTCAGTTGATTGTGCATTATCTCACAGAGCTGCAGTAAGTGGTCTGGATCATCCTCAACAAGGTCATGAAATGGATTAAGGTGCAACTGCTGCATCAGACATTTTAATGATGTCCTCAGGATACCCAACTGCTGAGATGCACGTCACGTGGACTTTTTTGGACTGTTTATGAATGTAAGGGCTACCTTCTGATTTTCTTGTGTCGATGTCGTGTGCGGTTGTCCAGACTTCCGTGCATTGGTGACGGAACTCGTGGCCTCAAACTTAAATCTGATATGGTAAATCATAAGACGTTCTGGCCTGGATGAATGAAATTCCTCTTCCCACAATGTACGCACAGTCTCTGCATTTTCATACTTCCAGTAGGTCTTAAGGATCCATCGTCGCTGTTCCTCACTCAGATTTCCAGCCATCATTTACCCTAGACACAAAATAAAGGGCACAATCAATTATGTAATCTTAGAAAAATAGAAAAATAATCAGTTTGTTAAATTGGAGTTACAAATTCTGGCTAAATTCTTTTAAGACAGAATTCAGAAACCAACGAGACCGAGCATGGTGGGTGAGCGGTTAACACTCTGGCCTTGTATTCAGGAGAATGTGGGTTCGAATCCCCATCCGGGCATCCTAATTTGGTTTTTCCATGGTTCCCCAAGTCACTCCAAGCGAATGGCGGGATACTTCATTAAAAAAAGGCCATGACCGATTTCCTTCCCATTCCTTGTCCCCATTCCCATCCCGCCTCTAATGACCTCGACGTCGATGAGGCGTAAAGCCAAAAGAAAAAAAGTGAAAGTTTGGGATTTCCTCTAAAACCTATCTTAAAACTTTTGTATATGTAACTGAGTATCTACTTTTGGGCCAACCTGTATAACTTATCCGTCCTTACTTTCTGGACTTGCTTAGTACATCAAAAACTGTGATGTGATCATCTGTAAATGTCATTTATACTTCAGTACTATTTCATAGGATGTACTTTGTTAACCATGCACTGCTTTCATATCATTGATTTTGTGGTTTAACCTAAAAAATAACATTACCTTCCATGATTGCTTATAGAGAAGTTAAAGGAATAAATATCTAGAAAGAAATAAATATCTAAAAAGAAAGAAAGAAAGAAAATATTTTTTTTGCTTAATTTATAATGTCTGTAGTGTCTACATTTAACCTTAAAACATCATCAATTATTGTTCCTATTTGTTACACATGCTGTTAAACTTTTAAGATGGCCCGCCTACAATTTTTACCAGTTTTACTTAAGCTTTCTTCGGGACAAAACTATTAATCCCATCAAGATATACAATTTAACCTGGTTTGGTAGATATAGTAGAAAACTGTAAATACAGTGGAAAATAGTTGGTTTCTTATACACACACACAATTTTTTTATAGGAGAATAACCACTGCTTACCACAGCTGTAGACAGAATGGCATTGGAAGACAGACAGACAAGTAAAGTATAAGTTTTGGATTTTTGCCCCTTCATCAAAAATAGAGTGAGTTAGCTACATAAAGGTGGATGGCAGTTGGAAGACATGATACTGGAATGTGGAGAGGTGTTTAGTGGTTGGAAACATTTCCGAGACAAAAAGAAAGAAAAAAGTCTAAAAAAAAATTAATAGTACTCTTCTGTCCCTTCACTTTACAACTAGCCAAATTATAGTCACACATCCTCTTTTGAAGATCATACCTCAAATGGCCTCATGATAAAGTTGTCCTTATTTAGCTGCCCCCCATGAGTTCAGCTGGCCCTACAAGTTTTCTGGTACTAACAGTCCTTGTGCTCAAACAGTACACTGATCTGGCTAGCCATGTCTCCAGACACCTCATATCTCTCCACAAAATACTACTGTCTTCATCCATGCAATTCATTCCCCAGCTTCAACAAATCCCGCAATAGACCATTGATTCTATGATCGGTGGTGCTTCAAATCAACTACATAAGCTGTCCAAATTGTACAAATACTATCTCATAGCAGGCAGGGGCGGATCCATGATTTTGGATTTGGGGGGCTTGACTTGAGTGGATTTTGGTTGGGGAGGTCTTGCCTTCAATTGATTTGGGATTTTTTTGGGGGGGGGAGGGGGGGCTTGAGTAGTCTTTTATAGTCCAATCCGTAGAGCTAAAAAAAAGGTCTCAAAAATTACAATGTTGGTGGCGGACCTGGAAACTTTTGGGGGGGGGGGGCTTGAGCCCCCTAGCCCCCCCCCCTGGATCCCCCTGATAACAGGTTAGCCCTTCCATGTCAGTTATCTGATCAACTACCCAATTTGCAACCTCCTCTTATTTCCTGATAGCCGTCTCTTTTAAAGACCACTATCAACCTGTGCAACCAAAATCCACCTGAAAAATCCAGATTATCTGTTATGAATCTGTCCTTTCTCCCCTGTCAGAACCACAACTTTCAGTATTGTTTAAAGGTCTCACTTTTCACCTTCCCCAAAATTTCATCATGCCACCCTTATCTGGGACTCCCTATCCTTCTGCTGCACACTGCTGGTGGTATCAGATCAGGATGACCTGGCATGATCCACACTTTACCTACTGCTCTTTCCTCAGATCTATCCTCTATAAACTGTTTCAAGATCTCTTACCCACCAGATTAGCGTCACCAAGTTTCCTGAAATTCCTCTCAATAGCAACAATCACAAAGCCAAAACTGGAGCCATGTGGGAGCTCTACACCAATCCAAACCTGATTATCCTCCCTGCAGACAAGGGCTACACCACAGCGATCATGAAATGCTGTGACTACATTACTGAGGCACTTCGTCAGCTTCAAGCACCTACTGGCCCCTTGAGTAGTGATCCCACATTCTCCATGACTAAGATGGTTATGCAGTTAAATTAACCGCTCCAAGGTCTCACACTGCAGTTTATTGTGCTTCTTACATG